>CAMXCT020001514.1:0-110000 GCA_947184155.2 Cladocopium goreaui
AACCCAATGGCGGGAATGAATCCCATGGCCATGATGATGAATCCCATGGCTGCCAGCATGATGATGAACTCCATGGCTGCCAACGGGGATCAGGAGAGCAGTGATTCGGAATCAGAAGCTCCTCCTCCGAAGGCGCTGCCTGTGGCTGCCCCTCAGGTGGCTGCACCACCTTTGCAGGCGCCAGCGCCACCACAGCCAGGACAGGGGAACATGGGCCCAGTGGAGGATAATGAGTTGGATCAAATAGTCACTAGGAGCGCGTCGTTGTTGAAGAACATTCCTCGTCGGTGGCTCTCGGAGATTTGTGAGCGGTTGGATGCCGCTTTCGATGCCACGCTGACAGCCAACCTGTCCGTGACGGGCTTGCTTGCTTGCATCTACTTGTTCACTCGAATGCGGCCATGTGTTCAAATGTCGGTGCTTCGAGCCTTGCTTGCAATAAAGTAAATTTTGCTTGGGGCGATTATCACCACTTTTTCATTTTTTAAAAGACAGATGATATTGAACAGACTGTTTTGTTTGAATGGTTGATACTTGGGAAAAACAAATAGCATTGGGCTCTTACTTCCAGACTTGACCATATTCTTTTGCCAGCAATATCATCCATCTTATCAGTCATGTGCCTGCAAGGAGCTCGCACTTACAGGGAGCTCATCAACAAGTTGAAGACCTCTTGTACAAGGGTGGTGAATTCCATGGGTGGCAAGGAGGAGTTCACTCGGAAGATCCAAAGCAGGTTGTCCCTTGTCTTGACAGACTACGAAGTGGTTGGCCTAGCTCAGGAGTATGGGTGGACTGATGACTGGATGGCGGTGACTGCAAGGAAAGCCAAGGCAAAGGCTCCAGCAAGCCACAGCATCACTGACGCCATGGCAAAGGCCGCCATGGTGGGCCCTCCTCCAGGGCCTCCACCGGTGCCAGCTCAACAGAGTGGTGAAGTGGCTGGGTCTGCTGCGACTGTTGCGACTTTGCAGCCACCTCCAAAACCGAAGGGACCTCCTCCCGTCTTTGTTGCAGAGGCTCCAGCTCCAAAGACTCCCATGCCCAAGGCATGCATGCCGAAGACTTCAGCTTTGCCCCCAGTGCCACTACTGAACCCTGCTGCTCCAACACCTCAATGGAGCATGGCAGGCTTGTTGGCGACCGCTGCGTCCAAGAGCTCAAGTGTTGTCGCACCACCGCCACCTGCTTCTCCTGAGCCTGAGCCTGAACATGATGCAGGAAATGATGATGATCACCGCTCAGATACTACTCTGGTCCTGGGATGCAGTGAGGATGGACAAGGAAGCCGTGACACTCCAGTGGGCCCCAATCGAGATGGAGATGAGACAGGACGCGCTGTGGAGTACCCCTGGTGTGTGATTTGCCAGGAGCCAATGAAGGTCCCTTCCCAAAATGCAGTTATTCCGTGCGGGCATGTGTTCCATGCTCAGTGCGTCCAGCATTGGAAGGAAGTGGCAAACATCAGTGCAGCCAATGCCTGTCCCTTGAGATGCCACCAACGTGCTGGCCGTGGATGGTCAGATGTGTTTGCTTCCATGGCCCCTTCCTCAACGACGATGCACAATGGGTCAGGCAGTGCATCGTCAACGATGGCAGAGGCGCCTTCTACCAATCGTGGACAAGATGGTGATGATGATGTGGTTGTCCAGGAGGACAGCGACGGTTGGGCCATGGAGGATGAGGATGAAAGCAATGCAGAAGAGGCATCTGAGCAGTTTCTTTGATCAGACTGAGATCTGTTTGGTGAGATGGGCAACAAAAAGCCCTGGACTGGATTTTGGTCAATGCCAAGTATCATATTGATACTGGTCTTCGAAAACTGCAGCAACACTTGCCACAGCTGGGTTGCGACTCGTGGGCATGTTTTTTTGTAGGATTACTATAGCTACTTAGTTAACTTATTTTCGAGTATGTGGTTGATGAAGTGATCATATCATGCAATGTCCACTTGTATGAAAATAAAGATTGTGTTGGGGCCCAAGTCCAATCTGCCAAGGTCGTACCAGTTGCCACAGTTCGATCATAACTATCTTATGAGCAGACGCCTGCTTTCTTAAAAGCAGCTGCTGGTGAGCCCAGAGATGCAGAACCGCGGAACAAAAAGTTTTTTGTGCGATTGTGGTCCATGATTTTAAGTTTCATTTTCATAATTTTCATGTAGAGCATGATCATGTTGAGGTTTGTCACCTTAAGGTATCAAGAAAGTTGTTGGTAAACCCAAGCATTTGCAATAGTGCCTCAGCCTTGGTGTATATACTGAAAGCTGTTGCATATTCATGTTTGGATGCTTCGGCAGCATTGTCCATGAAAAATGTGGAGGCGAGTCAAACCTTCCACCTGGCAAGAGCTGTGTCTTGCCGGACCTGGTTCCAGCGTTCAGTGTTGGGCTCAAGATGTTTCACCTGATGCTTGGCAAGTCTGTTGTCTTTTTGAATGCGGTTTGAACCTTGCATTATGGTGTATGTTGACTGGCTCACGTACTTCATATGTTGATTTGCAAAAGTGGATTCTTCAGCACTTCAGGTGTCACTTATTGATGCATCACTGTCAGATTACTTCACTCAGCATTACATTCCAAAGAGTTTGTTTGCTGCATTTGCGTGAGCTTTGGTTCATGTGTTCAAATGTGTCTTTCTCTTCACTTCTTGTGGATCGATTTTTTGTTTCCATGCCAGTAACTCCAAGATCACGATGGGCAGGTGGGCTGGTGAATTGTCTTGTGCCGCAATGGTTTGCATCACAGGCGTGACTTTGCATATCCCAGGCTTTGCAACTGAATCTGCTGACTGAATTTCATGTTACATGGCCATTTGATCTTTTGCCATATGTTCAAATGAAAAGAGTGTATCATATGACTATGTTTCACCTGGCTGCTGCCGAGTGAGGACGTCATTTGACCATGTTGCTGCTGCTTTTTTGGAACGAGTCACATTCTCACATGACACATGGCATATGTGATATGTTAAATGCAAATGACACATGTCCTGCAACGCGACCAGATGAGGAGAAATCATGTGCGGTTGGAGAGCGCAGCACTCTTGTAAACACCAGACCATATGTCGTGGTTAGCGCCAGACAATGAACCTTTTTACATGTTGACAACTGGACAGCTAGAAGCATTCAGAAATTCAGCTGGCTGTATCTTGTCCAGTGACTAGGGTTTCTGGCCCCTTGCCAATGGAAGACAATGACTTGGGCAATCCGCAGCTGGCGGAAGAGCCATTGGTATGGAGGCACCCGCAGGAGCCCATCCTGACCGTCGAGGGCTCCACGCATTTGGTGTTTCTGCAAGGCAAATATCCGTCCAAAGTAGCTTATCGCGAAGGCCAGGGAACTATTTTGTTCTGGGACCTTGGCTATCTTTGGGATGTTTTTCGTGAAGAAGCTGAAGAGCGTCAAAGCTCCAAATTTCTCAACGACTTTAAACGCCTTGCCATGTGTGATGAGTTGGAGAATGAGCTTCACATTCGGGGCAAGGTGGACAGGTGCGGCTTTGGAAAATTGACTTTTAGTTCACTTGAACAAGACTTGGATGATTGGAGAGTAGCTTTTATTTATTAAACACTTAACAGACAGACAAAATTGCGACACGAATCAGAAGCTTCATGACTGCCAATGTTTCGTGTTATCTCTGAAATTCATACAGTTTAATTTCTGCCCAATGAGAGCCCATGTGCAGGCCAAATGCTTTGAGCGCAAACTGTGCGGCAACTGGTTTGGTCTTGACATACTTAAGTCGAGTGGCTGATGTTACGCGCACTACTTCGAAAATGCAATTAGCTTTGGGCTACCTCAGGTTCGTCGTTGGACTGGCTGTGGACTTGTCTTGGGAAAATAGGGGCTTGGACCTGGGTGACATGGTAGATTCAGCTGGAATGGTCACCAATTTCCAACAGCTTCTTCGGCAAAAGCATTTAGCCGTGGTGGACGCGTGGAGACAGCAATGGGAGTCCATGAGGGAGCAGTTGTCCACGTCTTGGCCAGAGGGCAATGATCAGCCCTTGCCTTTGCTGGATGTAGCCATGTTTTTGACTTTGGCCAAGAGAATCAGAAGATCCCAAGGAAAACAACGCTGGAAGAAGATAAGCGGTGATTTGGTGGAATCCTTGTTGAAACAGCTTCTGAAAGGTCTTGCAGATGTTCTCCACATAAAGATTCTTTCGAATTTGCAGCTCTACCGCGCTGGCCCTGATGTGCAGCTCCCTTCGCGCAAATATTCCAGGACCAATTTTATCAGTTCGCTTGCGTGAAAGAGAGAGATATATCATGAATGGTTTAAAGATGGATTCTCTTAGTCCTGGGGCGGATCCCTTTTAGCCTGCTGGTTGTGAAAGTTGAGTTTTCTCACCCCTGACAAGGCAACTCGAAGAAGCGGATGAACAAGCAATTGTGGGAGAGAGCGGTGCCATTGGAAACAGTCCTGGCAAGAAGGTTACCAAACGATTGCATCCCAACGAGGTGTGGGACTTGGTATGTCAAGCTCAAGATGAGCACCTTAGCTTGCATCGGTTGGCCAAAGTGAAACGCGGTAGCTCCGCAGGGTCTGCTTGTGCTTGGCAGAACAAGCTGCTGAGCATGTACTTTGCACGTACGCAATTGTTGTTCAAGTTTTCCCGACATCTGACACTTATCACAGATGGAAGCACCCACGGAGGCCGCAACACAATTGTTACTGTAGCCTTTGATCCTCTCTTGAACACTGCGGGATTTGCCCCGTGCCAAGCCCTGTCAGCAGCCAAGTGCGTTGGCCCTGGCGAGTTCGATGTCGAAGATGATGTTGAGCGGCTTCTGGCTAGACGAGAAGCGGACCGTGTAAGCAGCTACCGGCTGCTCCAATCGTTGAGCTACCAGATCTACCTCATCACAGCTGGGAACTTGGATTTAGAATGTTTTCAAGTACCAGTGACCTTCAGCAAAGCCCTCCAACGAATGAAGCCTGGTTGGAGACGAGTGGTGTTAAACAATGGCAACCTCAGAATCTTGTTCTCAGATGGCAGCTCGGAGATCTTTGATGTGAACATGGCAGTGAACACTTTGCCATCGCTAACTGTGATGCAAGACCAGGGATCTGTCGGCGCAGCAGGATTTGCGTTTCTGCTGGACCAAGGGTTCATGATACACACAGAGTTCGACAAATTCCATCGCCTGCAACGGGACATGAGATTGAGCCAGGAGCGGTCTGCCCAAGCTTGCTTGATGCAGGCTCAGGCTGCATCTCAGTACTGGTTTGGGGTGAACTACAAACCCTATGGCAGTGGAGCCTTTTTTGTTGAAAAAACAGAGGCGCTACAAACCTTTCTCCGTTCCGTTTGTGTTGTGCCTTGGCTGCAGTCACATCATGGTTTTGGGATGGTATTGAACCCGTGATACTTCAAATGTCAAATAAATGTCTTTTGTGGAATCGCTTCACTTTTGCTTTTCTGTGTCCAGTGGTTACGGTTGATTTGCCTGAACTAATTGGATCAGCGAGTCTAGCATTTTTGTTGCGACTTCCGGACTTGCACACTGACTTATGCCATGCACTCTGTTCAGATGTGGTTAAATTCAGTGAAATGTTTCGTGTGATTCGGTGCGAACCTGTGCTGCGACTATCATGGCACTAAATGGCTTACCATGCTTGAACAATCCATGCCTCTGCAGCTTGTTACAAGATTCTAACATTGAATTATCAGTTTTTGTGTGAGCCTCTCTTTGGCTCCCGGCTGCATTTGAAATGAGCAGTTGCTTTCTTTTACTAAGGATGACCCTGTCGTCCAGGAATACATTGACCGCGTTGGCGCAGACTTCCAAATGCCTACTGTCACGTTTGAAGATCAGCAAGCTGTCTTGGATTCTTTGTGGCAAAACCTTGTTTCGTGGAGGCTTAAGTCTGAAGCTCCCGAATCGAGCAGGTGGTTTTCGTGGCTATCTGCTGCGCATCTCCAAATGAGAGAATGGTGGGCCTCACGTATGGTATTGCGGTGGTACTTGCCAGAAGCAGAGGATCCTGACAGAGAAGACGCAAAAAAGTTTCAAGAACTGAAAAAGTCTGGAGTTGGCGGGCTCCACTTGGGATTCCAATGTTTATCCGAAAGATATTGGGAGAATTGCATGATTTTGTTGGTGGCGGGTAGGCCTCTGTGGTCTTACTACTCCGAGCAAGTCGAAGAAATTCAAAATGCCGAAGATGGATTCAAATATGCTTTGCACATGGAAGCCAACTGGCAGGCATGCGCTCAACTGGTGGAACTCGCCGCCTTGGTTTCTACAGCTGGAAAAGATGAATGGAAACCGGTTGCCAGATGGGCAATCGATGAACAAGATTTTTCCTCGAAAGCTTGGACTTATGTGGTTGACCTTTTGGAGCACAGGGCAGGAAGTTTGGCAAAACATTCCTCGGGGTGTGCAGCCTATGCTTCGCTGGTGGAAGGGTCTGCCGCTGGCCTGTGCAAATTCAAAACAGACTTCTGCTTACTCTTGAGCTTCGAAGGATCAACCGCAGACTCTGGCTCTCTGCTGGAAGACCTACATTTGGTTTTTTCCGCGCCCCTACGTTTGGTGGCAACTGCGCTTGAAGTCCATGGTTGGGAGCTTTCTGCGAGAACTGTGCCTGCTGTGCAGATGCTTCGCTCGATGGTCTTCAGTGTTCCAGACAGCAAATTGATTGAAGATGTGCACCAGAGGTTACGAAACGCTCAAAAGGCTCGACCAAATGACAGAATGACGCCCGCGTGTGTGCAGCAAATCTGCAATCATTGCAATGTGTTGGACAGCAGGAAGATTCGACACGGCCCAGTCATCACAAGGAAGGGTTTTTTTGGAAAACCTTCGCAAAACAAATCGCCATTTCCAGCCTCGCAAGCATGGCAGACCGCGCAATCACAAACTTCATGCGAAATTTGGTCACATCATGAAGAACCGAACTTGGCCTGCTCTCACAGAACCAGCTTTGGTTAGATCATCTGCTGCTTGGTCTTGGTTGCGTTACTACTCAGCAGAAAAGCTTCAGGATTCGATGATTCGCATCAAGGCGGGGTTCATTCAAACTAGCTTTGGGGTCCTGGAAATGGTTTCTGTCTGTTTCCTGATGTTTTTTTTAAACACCAGTTCCTGAGGCTGGCCAGCTGAATCTGCTGTGCTTTACTGGTCTCGTGATCAACCGTGTAGATGATGCAGCTGGTCGCTATTACTTGATTCTGAACCAGCATCAGTGGAGCACATTGGTCTGGCCCCTGAAGGTGATTGACAACATTGATGTCCACCCTCGTTGGACTTGGCGCTATTGTTTCAACCCAGACTTGCAAGTTCAATGGCTTTGCGTCTTTGACCCGGAGTACTATGAAGTGCAACCGACGAAGGCCTGGTGGTGTGATGAGCAAGGCTTAGTCTTGGTGCAGACTGGTGATCCCCAGCCTTTGGTCAAATATGTCTTGTTGGAGAAAACAAAGGAGCTCACAAACAAGTCACTGCAACTGATTGCAGAAGGCATGGGGATTGAGAAACCGCAAAAAATGACTCGAACAAGTCTACTACAGATCTTAGCGGGGCAGCAAGGCAACAGCTTCTATGTGGATTCGGTGCTTGAAAGGGATAGCAAAGATAAACCACAGAAACAAAAAATTCCAGATGAGTTCACAGATTTTGTGGATGCGTTGTTCGGCCAGATGGATTCAGATGAACGAGTAGATTTTCTAGGCCTTCAAAAGACGAAAGATGAAGACTCTCCTGTCCAAAAGAGGAAACAGTGGAATAAGTGGCTCAAAGAGAAACTGGCAGAGAAACAGGCGGGGTCTCTCGTCCTTGCTGTCCTTTTGTGGGCAACAATTTCCATGAATAAATGTAGCATGCATAATATTGGACGAAAACATATTTGACTCTTGCTGACTCTTTTTAGACCTGTGATCTCATGCCAGAATTGCAGGCTAAGAAAGCGAAGCGGCAGGCCAAAGCAAAGGCCAAAGGCAAAGCGAAAGCCAAGAGCGCTCGCAAACGTAAGAGAGATGATGAGGATGATTCTGCCCATCGTCATGATGATGATGCAGATTTGGCTCGTCCAGATGCCGGTGTGTCAGTGTCTGACTGTGGCGGGCAAGAGCCAGAGCAACTTGGTTCTGCTTCGCCACAGCAGAAAGATTCTACTGCAGATGGTGGTTTTGACTTTGGTCCTGCAGCGAGTGAATCGAATCATGAACTTGTGTCTGTGGGCATTGATGCAGTTGGTGGGTTGGAGCCATCCTCTTCGGCCAGCGCTGCACCAGCGAGCCCTCCGCAACATTTTGCGGAACATGAACAGGAATCAGTGGATGAGAGGATGGAAATTGCACATGAGCCTCAGGAACAGCCGGTGCAGGCGCCTGCAGCTGCTCCTGACCTTCAAGTGGAACCTGAGCACGCAGCGGCCCCGGAAGAACCACCTCAACCCGGGGCGCACAGGCATGTTGGGCCAAAGGTGCACAGCACACCGGCTGAGATCATGAAGTTGATTGAGCCTTGTGACAAGTTCCGAATTTTTATTGACAAGAATGCTCACCGCTTCAAGGTGGAAACTCGGGTGAGTGATGACAGGTTTAATGTCGCTCCGTACAAGGGAAAGACTTTCAACCGTAGTTTTTTGAACTGTTCCTGGAGATCGGCCTTGAAGCTTGTGCATCAGCATGCCTGGCTTAAATGGGCTCTTGTGAGAGACACTTGGCCATGCGACAAAGACGAGCAAGACCCAGGTGTAGTACCGGAGAATGTCTACCAGGCATTGGCTCCAATTATTGCTGAGATGCCTCAAGCTGTCAAGTACCCAAGAAGCAGTTGAAATTTTTGTCGATGTTTCGATTTGCACAGATGCCAGATGTGGCTGCGTGTTGCCCAAGAAAGAGGGCCGCGTTTTTTGAGAAACATTCTGTTTGAAATTGCAACATCGCCATGTTTTGGAGCCATGGGCAGTGGACAGACCTTCAACTGAGTGAAAATTTTCGCAGTAACAAGTTTTGTTCAGTTTTGGGTGATTGTTTTCATATATGCCCATCTGTTGTGATGTGTCGAAGCTTTCACATGATCACATGACATATGACATGAGAAACCACCTGCCCATTTGCTCGCTTGCACATCATGAGCGGCTTGTGCAGTGAATGCTTAGTTGGCTCATCAAGGTCTGCGATGTTCCCTAGCATCAATCAATCAGAGGCTATTTTAGATTGAATCTAGTTTTCTGTTCAAGATTCTGCACAAGTATTTATCATAATATGAAACATTGTAATGGCTGGCCTTGGGCTGCATTTTCCCATGAGGTTGTCATGTCACATTGACATATGGCTTTGAAATTATTGACAAACACAGCAGTCGCCCTTCAACAAGCATTTTAGTGTGTGCCCCAGCAATGCCGTCTCGACATCGCAAGACGAAGAAGCATAGTGAAAAGAATGCTGGCGCAACCTTGTGCCCCTGGCTTCCGCTGATGCTAGCCTCGGCTATGTGCTTCAGTCCGTTGAATATGTCTGACAAACCAAAGAATAAGCAAAAGATCAAGAACAGGTCCAAGCAGGACTTGCCGATCACTGGGGAGAGCGGACATGAGGCAGTACCCGGGCAGGTTCAACCTGAAAGCGAACCTGCTGAGCAGACCTTCTTCCAACCAGATGTTCCTGTGCCAGACAAGAGCGTAGACAAAACTGTGAGGCGCATTGAAGCGAAGTTCAAGCAATCCTCTGCTGGTGTATCCTTGGCCGATTTTCATCATGATCGTCCTGCTGGAAGGCCATGGTTGGGGGTTTCTATGGGTTTTTTTGTTGTCGTCCCAAGCGTTTTTTTGTGAACTTTTTTCCTGCCGTCATTGCTATCTTTTCGCAATTTAGCTGAAATTTTAACTAGCTCATGTGTTTCTTGGCTTGTGGTTCTGATTTGTTCTTGGGAAGCAGCTTTGAATCGTGACAGGTGCAAGTGCGTTGGACATTTTGCGCAAGTTCAGCAATACATCCGAGATTTCTTGGCTTTCGACGCAAGCAGCAACGGAGGTGCAAGCAGTGAATGGACCAGGCTTCTTGCAGCGGCTTACCCTGGTTTGAGCCAATGCACTTTGGAGAGCATGCTTTTCTGGATTGTGGAAAGGGCCATTACTGCCATGGAGGAAGGCTCTGCCCACTTGGACTTTGTGGAGTATGCTTGCGGCCGTGGAAACCTTTCCAAAGCTTTGCTTCGCAAGAACTTCGCTGGTGTTGGGCTGGACATTTTGTGGAGTGCCTGCCACGACTGCTTACAACCGGCAGGTTTGCTGTTGTGGCTGGAATGCCTCCAGGCTTTACGGCCGAATTCTTTGGTGTGGTTTGGCACCAAGTGCAGTTCTTGGGTGAGCCTCTGTGTCAGTTGTTCCCGCCGATCGGCAGAGAACATGTATCATGGAGACTGTGATCGGCCCTTTGTCGTTGAAGGCAACCGACTGATGATGGTCACAAGCCTACTCTACTTCCTGGCGTCATGTTTGGGCCACTTCACAACACTGGAGCAACCTCAGTCCAGCACGATGGTCAAAAACCCATGGCTCCAGAATGTGTTGGTGTGGGTACAAGCCCAAAAATTCACCACGTACATGGGAGCTTTTGGAGCAAGTACTTGCAAACCGGTTCAGTTGTGGAGCACCAGGAGCTTGGATGCCCTACTAAGGGACAAACCTTCCAACTCAGATGAGTCCCTTGCATCCAGGGATGAGAATGGCGGCTATAGTGGGGTGCAACCAGCTTTGCAGGAGTCCGAGGTTTACCCAGAGCTCTTTGGCGTAGCTGTTTCTAATTGTTTTGTGCAGAAGCGCGCGTAAGCGATGCGTGCATTGAAATTCAAAAGCTGCGAGTGCAGCAGAAGGATTGTTCAGTCCCTGCTGTGTCATTGTAGCAAAAATTCAATTTGGCAACTCTGAGATGACCAGGCGTTTTGGTGCAAAAAAATGAGCTGTGGGTTTCGCGCCTGCATCTTTTGCACTGGGCAAGAAGCACTTTGACACATGGTTTGAAGTTGCAAGCTTTCAATTTTGCATGTTCAACCAGAGAGGACATGTTCATTGCTGTGGCTGCAATTTTGCAATGGCAAAACAGTTACAACCTTTTTGTAGAACAGCCTCCCTCAATCCCTCACTGCTTTGCTTTTGCCATTTTGTTTTTGTGGGCAGTGCTTCTGACTGGGCAGGTACCCTAAAGGTTTGCAGCTGGGCAATTCTAGAGTTGTGATACAATGACATGTTGTTAGTTCGCTGTGTCACTGCACTTCCAGCACACAGGTCCTGACAGAATTGTTGAATTGAAGGTGTGTTCAGTTTTGCATCCTGACTTTGAATTTCATGTCTCATTATGGGTCTGCTTGTAGTGTGTGTTTCACATGATTCAAATGTTTGTGATGTGTGTCTTTTTCTCACTTTGTGTCACTGAGGACTATGCATCGAGGCCTGTCACGTGCTTCAAACTTTGTGTGCGACTGCCATTTGTTCAAATGTCATATGATCAAATGACCATATGGAGAAAAACAAATGTTTTCATATGATGGCAAACGTTGAAAAAATAGGTGCCAATCGTGGTTTCATGTTTTTAAAACAAATAGAAGAAACATAATTTGAAAAAAACATGCTAAAATATGTTTAAAAAAACATATATATGAAAATTTATGAAAACTGGGTTTAGTAACTATCACTGATGTAAACCCCACTGATCTGAACCCATGTTTACTTCTGGTGAGCCACAGTAGGAGATCTCCTCAATGGAAATAGATTGTTGCAAGATGCAAAGAAATTCAATGATACAAAAATCAGAATACAATCTTTAGATCCTTCGAGAATCAGATTTCTTTCCTACTCAGACGCTGCATTTGCTACAAGAGAGAAGGCCAATTCCCAGAAAGGTTGCCTGATCATGGCCACCACCGATGGAGTTGATCAAGGTATGACAACACCTGTTAGCCCACTTCTTTGGTTTTCCAAGAAAATAAGTCGTGTGGTTTCAAGCACCCTTGCATCCGAGACATATGCACTGTCAGGTGCATTAAATCTTTTAAGCTGGACACGTATGCACTGGGCTTGGATTCAAAATCTGCAGATAGCTTGGAAGAACATCGAAGACACCCTCAGAACTCTACCTACTGCATATGCTGTTGTAGACTGTAAGAGCCTTTACGACTTGTTGCAAAAGACCTCGATCCCTCAATGTTCAGAATATAGAACACTTCTAGAAGCCTTAGTGATCAAAGATCGTTTAAAGGAAAATGTAGCCATCAAATGGGTTCACAGTGCGGCACAAATGGCCGATTCACTCACTAAAGACATGGACACATCAGTACTGCGAGCATTTTTGGAACAAGGGAAATGTGTTTTACATGATGCGGAGGAGATCCTCAAGCAGCGAGCAGACAAGCGTATTCGGCAGCAGTGGTATCAGCAGAGCAGTTCAGCAGAGTCAGCGTTGCATGTTTTTGCGAAGAACCTTGGACTGTAAGAAATATCATCTCTGCGGCGAAGTCCTCAGGATGAATATCAATCTGACATGGATACAGGGACAGAATTCAGGAAGTTTTGATTTGACTCTCTCTCAGAACAATCTCCTCATACAGCCGAGAACGTCAAAGCAGTTTTTATTTATTAGAGAGAATTTTTAGGAGTGTGATTTCCGCACCATCTCTGGTCAGTGCATGTGATGTTACTGGAAGATTCATGAGACAATGAGTTGTCCCCTAACGGTAGAATGTCCAGCAGGGTTCACAACATCCATTTTACTGCAGGGTGTGCGGCTCAGGGAGGCCGAGGGCTTAGGGTGTGCCCACTTTCGATAGACCTTTTGGCGCGGCCGCCATACGGAGGAAAACAGATTCCATTTGTGGTGCCCAGGGGGCATTTGGTGATCAGTGTGGACCAGGTGGTCCAAAAGGGAACCCAAACCGGCAGGTTGTAGGGACTCTACTACCATTGTGGCTTTGTCTACAATATACATATATATATATATACATATATATATATATACATATATATATATATACATATATATATATATAATGAGACTGTACAAAATGACGTCACTTTATGCAAGGAATGATGCGCCTTTATGCTAGGAATGTCATATTGTTTGACACATACTGCTGTACAAGGCCTATATTATTGGAGAATTTTGCTTTGACAGCAAACCTGAATTTTTATGGTAAAACCTGTTTATTTTTTTTTTATATTTTCTAGTCTTGGCTGTCTGCCTTGTATTTCTACCCATGGTTTTAGGTAATTTTCTGAGAGGGTGCTTGAGCCATGAGAACAGCAAAAAATAGACACCTACCTGGATGGTGTCCAGCCAAATTTTCGAATTATGCAATTAATATCTTGCTGAACCTGCTGCTGCTACTCTTAAAGGATGTGGGCCACAAATTTTCAGAGAATGTTTTGGTCTGAAGTTCATGCTTTGTTTTTTGGTGTTGCTCCAGTTTCTGTGAAATCTCAAGTCTGACATACATTGCAAGGACCCAATATCAAAGACCCAAGATGTTCAAAAACTTTTCTTGGATCCAGATCCAAGATCCAATATCCACAATATCCAAGTCTGAGGTCCCACCTGCTTTCTTAAAATCTAATGTGCATGTGTATCTATAAAAAGTCTTCCAGGTAGATCTCAAGAGGGGAAGGTACCATGTATATATATATATATATAATATTTAGTTCTTTTGGGATGTTGACATATTTATGTCCTCCCCTCAAACAGAAGTATGCGAATGTATTTTCCAAAAAATCGCTCTGCACAAAGATGATTTATCATTCCAAACCATCAAGATTTGAGGGTCCACTGGTATAAAGAAACTGATCTGTCCAATGTTCAACTAATTTCGACATCGTTGACCCTTTCGTTTCAGATTATCTATACCTAGACGGCTAGACGGAGCCAACGGAGACGCTGCACCTTGTACTCCTTACACCGCTGCGCCAGGGAATCCAAGCCCTGCATCACGGTGTCGCCAGGGCAGCCCGGCAGCTCCTTGGCGATGGTAAGTTTTGGGGTGAACCAGGTTGGCTTATTTTCGACTAAGGTCCAATAAAATGGATAACAAATAACAAATGAAAAACACATATGTGACATCTATTCAACTCACAAGTCCACGGTTTTGGAGAAGCAACTTCTTTATTTATTGAATTATTGCTGGACTTGATACGGTTGCTTGTATGTCGTTGTCTGTTTTCCGTGCATGCCCTGCCCCTCCATGGGAAAAGTAGGGGTCTCCAGAAGTCAATGATTTGCATCCTGAAAACGGTACCCTTTGGTAGAGTAATTTAACATAGCTTGACGAATTGCCCATTTGATCCCATTTGTAGATGATTTACCTATTGATTTTTTGACTTTCCACAGACATGTTGAAGAACCACGGACATGTTGAATTACTAGAGGGTAGACCCATTTCTTTCTGACAAAACCTCTGTGGTTTGTTCAACGTCCTCTGATTGCCATCATTTTCGACTCATTTGCCATCAGTGTTTTGCCAAAGAACATAGACCTTCAGGTGAGGCTTCACACCAGGGATGATGTTTCGCTTCTCCAAGGCTTGAGGAAATGGCACGCCTGGCAGTTGTGGAGCCGTGTGAAAATGAAGCCGAAAGACACGGAAACGATGGGAGACGGTCAGCGACACCCAAAAGTTGGACGGTTGAAACATGTTGAAATATGTTGAAACCACACTCCAGCTATGACCAGAATATACCAAACCAGGATCCAAACATATCCAAACCATACAAGTAAAACGTACTAAATTCATCCCAAATCTGAGGGTTTCTGAACTTCAGCTGGACAGACTCAAATCCCCAGTGGACAGCTGTAAATGGCTGTATGGGATGCCATATCCAGTCCATTTGTTTAAAAGAATTTAACCAGGTTCGATAAGAAACATCTCCACATCTTTTGAGTCACCACCAAAAAGCCGTTCGTGAACAGTGAAACACAGTGAAACCATGTGAAGCCATGTGAAACCATGTGAAACCGTGAAACTTTTTCTTTGCAACTGCTTTGCAACTGCCCAGTCCATCCAGTCCATCCAGTCCAACATGGGACGGCACCGTCATCGTCCTTTTGGTACATGGTTTCTGGGTCCAGGATGGCCGCCTCGGCGCGCAAGCGATCCTGGAGGATCCTGTGGGCTATTGTTCCCGCTTGTAGGGCTAAACAATGCTAATTTAGTAATGAACAACATAAACACAGCTTGGAGGGAGATGGTTCATTCGTGTGGATTCCATCCGAATTACAATTTTCTATAATTTTCTGATCTCAAGATATCTCAAGAACATAACACCGACCTATGTCTATATCAGGCTGCAACGCCAAGCAGCACTGAGGTAGTTGTTGATGCCCGGCGTCTCATACAACATCTGTCTGTAGATCCGCCTGGATATGGTGCTGCTTGGATTGATTCCTATCCGTCTATCCGGCCACCTGCATTTAGACGGCAAAATCTGTGAGCCGCGATTTGTGCCCAGATTCCTGGCAAGGATTCATGATTTTTTCATGATTCTTCCATGATCTTCCATGTTCTGCAAGGACTTCAGCCAATGATAGATATCGGGTGAGTACATGGTGGCAACTATTGATCCCCCAACGGTGAATGAAGGTTCCTGGTTTGGATGCAAAACATATCCAAAAACGACAAACAAACTGTAGCACCGCAGTTCAAAATGCTTGGTGGGTAGTTTCAAGCTTAAACAAACCATCTTGAACCCAATGCCGTGGCCAATGCCATGGATCTGACATGCTGAATGTTTCGGAACCATGTTGGCCATAGCCATCCATAGCCCTGACCTGTGCTCTTCGGTGTTCTCCACACCGACGTTTTCGAAGCGGCCGCCGATAGTACCGGGGCCCTGTGATGGGCTTGGGGGGAACTCGTAGATGTCCGAGATGTCCAAAAGGGTAGGAATTCGGGTATTTGAAAACATTTCTTTAGCACATTCGCTTCTGATTTTTGATAGTGATAGTGAATGAGAATGAATGAGAAGGGTCTGTCATGAACGGAACCTCTTTGAAGATAACACCATTTGAACCCGATTGGATCCATGTGGAAAAATCAACTTGTCACTTGACGTGAAAGTGTCAACCTGCACATGAACATCACAGGTATGGAGCATGCTGAATCATCTTACTGGATCGAACTCATTATGACGTTTGGCTCGTCGTGTTCACTGGCTCATCAACAAACCGATTCCCTCATTTTGCATCAACCAGCCTGGCCGCAAACAAGACTTGGGCTCTCAACAGCCAGAACTGGAGTTTTAGTTGTGTCGTATTGTGACTAATTATCCGCAAAACCCCACGGGAAGGATTCCCGCAATCCTTCAATTATTGAAGCGCATTTGTCCCGACTCACCTGCCATGACTTGCCATGACCCACTAAAGTTGGTGCCTCATCGGTCGCTGTGATGCCTTTGCCCGGCGTAGCGATTTTTTGGCAAATGGCCTTGCCGATGGATCGTTGATATAATCAAAAGTTGATGATATAGTTTGATAATGTTTGATATCATGAATGCTCTTGAAAGTTGAAGGGTGAAATGGTCCCCCGGCACTATCCAAAGAATGGTTGAACATCTGCTTGTCATTCAATTTCCACATTCAGAAATCTATGTTGATACTCACACACCAGGTTGTATCAAATTGATTCAAATTGCATCCCATGGCCCATGTGCTGCTGCCTCCAGTTCTTGCTTTCTTTCTGGGCTCAAATGCCTTATCCAACTGTGCAAATCCCAGGTGCACATGGCAGGCGTTGATTTGGATATGGATATATGTCTGACAATGCCGCATAATGGTATGACCAAAAGAAGCTGAACATTTTGTAAAATGCCTGTAGGATAAATCATGATTCACCAAGGGATTTAGGAGAAGAACGAATCAGGTATCAAATGCAAGGAAGAATCGAGTCAGGACCTCATATCCCGAAATAGCTCGCATCATGACAGTGAGAGTTTTTTTTTCCGATTCTTTGACCCTCATGTCACATCTTGCCAAGTGAAAATTACAAAGCAACCACGAAATATAATAAATATTCATGAATCCTCTGCAAAGAGGGGATCACCACGATTAGAAGCAACACGAAAACCAAATTGACCCTTCAACGCTATATCAATGCTATCCATTTTCAATCATGCTTAATCTTTTCGAAACAAAAACTTTTCGCCCGGGCATCAGCTGGGCATCCACGTTCTCCAACGTTCTCCAAGTGACTCGCCGCCGTGGCAGCTTCGATGGCAAACTTGTCGTGCCACCTTTGCTGGCGGTCTTCGCCGTGCGAGCGCAATGCGGCGCTCCGTGGCGTTGCGGCGGCCTCCAATGTATTCCAATAATTTCCAATATGTGTCCTATGTGCTTCGACAAATGGAAGGTCCATCTCTCGGAGTTTTGTCATGTCACCTGAATAGGATAAAATTGATGGTCTTCCTGTCACTTCGTGTTGCTTCCTATTCCTGCAGTCCACCTGCAAGACTAGCTGAGCACGTAAGATTTGATGAGTCTTGTTTCCGTGTATGCTTGTGGATCAAAATTATGGACCTCAAACTTGGATACTCAAAAGACGGGTCGTTTAGTACTTGGTGTCAGATACGACCGGTCTTGTCCCATTGGTGCTCCCGCCTCTGCTAGAGCCAATGGCGCAGAGCAACGCCACTGAGGCGGTGGCGGCAGAGCCTGTGCTGCCTGCAACGGGGTGTCGGGGATGGGGATGGGACATGTCTTGGGTCTTGGGGGAAATACAGAAATACAGTGGCACATGTGGCATACATCATGAATATTCATGGATGATATGGGAAACAAATGGAATAGATGGAAATGGATCAGGCACCATTTTCCCTTGGGTTGGTCTCCCATGTCCAGCTGGCAGCCAGGTCGGAACCCTCATTCATAGAGTATTTCAACATTCCAAGCAACGCCAGAAGTCCATATTATGTATACATACATATACCGTCATATACCTATGTGTGTCTATATATATATAATATACACGTATATACCAGTAGTACCGCACAGGGCGGTGGCGGAAGTTTCAAAAATAGGAAACCTATAGGAAAGGTTGGTTGTTGTGAATCAGGGATGGCAGAGCGAATCCACTGATGGATGGAAAGGTGATGCATGTCTCCTCTCTTTCTCTCTCTTTCTCTGACTATCTACCTACCTACCTATCTATTTTCTATGTATCTATCCAGCTATCGATCTATCTATCTATCTCTCTTTCTCTCTCTTTCATCTGTCTATCTGTCTAGCTGTCTACCTGTCTATCTGTCTATCTATCTATCTATCTGTTTGTCTGTCTGTCTATCTGTCTGCCTGTCTATCTATGGTGCAGTGTCATCCAGTCTAATGCAGTGTAGTGTACTGTAGTGTAGTGAAGTGGAGTGTAGTGGACTGTAGTGTAGTGCAGTGTAATGTAGTGTAGTGTAATTTAGCGTAGTGTAAATTAGTGTAGTGGAGTGTAGTTGTAGTTGTAGTTGTAGTGTAGTTGAGGGTAGTGTAGTGTAATGTAGTGAAGTGTAGTGGAAGGTAGTGTAGTGTAGTAGTGTAGCGTAATGTAGTGTAGTGGAGTGTAGTGTAGTGTCATGTACTGTAGTGTAGTGTAATCTAGTGCAGTGGAGTGTAGTGGAATGTAGTTGGGTAGTTGTAGTGTAGTGTAGTGGGATGTAGTGTAGTGTAATGTAGTGTAGTGGAGTGTATTGGAGTGTAGTTGTGTAGGTGTAGTTGTAGTGTTGTGGAGTGTCGTGTAGTGTAATGTAGTGAAGTGTACTGGGAGTAGTGTAGTGTAGCGTAATGTAGTGTAGTGTAGTGGAGTGTAGTGTAGTGTAATGTAATCTAGTGTAGTGTAATTGAGTGTAATTGAGTGCAGTGTAGTGTAGTGTAGTGGAGTGTAGTTGTGTAGTTGCAGTTGTAGTTGTAGTGTAGTGGAGTGTAGTGTAGTGTAATGTAGTGAAGTGTAGTGGAAGGTAGTGTAATGTAGTGCAGTGGTGTCTATCTGCCTGCCTGTCTATCTATCTATCTATCTATCCATCCATCCATCCATCCGAATCCATCCATCTACCGTGTACTGATACGATCCTCATATTCCTAAATCTATCTATCTACCTACCTGTCTATCCCTCTCTCCCTTTCATCTGTCTATCTGTCTAGCTGTCTACCTGTCTATCTGTGTTGCAGTGTCATTCAGTGTAATGTAGTGTGGTGTAGTGTAATTTAGTGTAGTGGAGTGTACTGGAGTGTCATGTACTGTAATGTAGTGTGACTTCGAAGTGTGCTTCGCGCCACAACGGCGTACACTTTTTCAACATCTGAACCTCCAAAAATGGTCCGAACCCCTAGTGTTTTGGACTTTTTGACTTCGAAATGTGCTTCGCGCCACAACGGCGTGCACTTTTTCGACATCTGAACTTCCAAAAGTGGTCCAGAGTTGGTGTGTTTTGTACATTTTGACTTGGAAATGTGCTTCGCGCCACAACGGCGTGCACTTTTTCGACATCTGAACCTCCAAAAGTGGTCCGGAGTTGGTGTGTTTTGTACATTTTGACTTGGAAATGTGCTTCGCGCCACAACGGCGTGCACTTTTTCAACATCTGAACCTCCAAAAGTGGTCCGGAGTTGTTGTGTTTTGTACATTTTGACTTGGAAATGTGCTTCGCGCCACAACGGCGTGCACTTTTTCAACATCTCAACTTCCAAAAGTGGTCCGGAGCTGAGGTGTTTTGTACATTTTGACTTCGAAATGTGCTTCGCGCCACAACGGCGTGCACTTTTTCCATCTCTCATCTGGCCAGCTGGCTCCGCACCCGCCGCTTTAGCGACTTTTCGATCCTCCGGAGCCCCAAATCATTGGAAAAACCCAGTGTTTCGCAACTTTCCTACCTTTTCTCGCATCTGCATCTTCTTTCTTCTTACTCTTTCTCTTCTACTCTTCTTTCTTCTAATCTTTCTCTTCTCTCTGCCTCTTCCCTGCTCTGCTTTTCATCTGTCCATATTGTCGGAAGTTTGACTTCTAAACTTCCTTCGATTATGCACCGTATACGCAAAGAGCATTCGAGTTCTGACATGAAACTTCGAACAATTGGTTCCGCATGGTTCCACCACCCCGAAAGGCAACCATTTGATTTCCCATTCCATAATCCATTTTCCTCGAAGCTTCAACTAAATATTCGGCTTTTTGCCGCTTTAAACCATGTATCTTGTGATTTTTGGGACCCATTTTTCATGCCTCGGCCATGGCTCTCATGTGCGGCGTTCGCAACTGCCACTGGGGCAAAGCTGACAGGAATTGGAGCCCTGGCCAAAACCCCGTCAGCATGCCGAAAAGGGTAAACTTCCAGCAAACACATTGGGAAAGGAAATCTTTGGAAAGCTATTCCAAGGCATTCAACTTGATTGTCCTGTGGCTTCAGGATGGGAGTCCGAATTTACAGAAATGTGAGGCGGGCAACCTTTGGCTGAGCACGCTTCAATTTCAACAACCGAGCAACTTGGAACAACTTGGAACAACTTCTTGCAAGTCAACCAGATTTTATCCCACCCGTGCCTTGCTGCTATGAAGGCCTCCATGAGGATAATCGGCTGCTGCGAAAGCGATCGGGTCGAGTCCAACCTTCAGCAGGCGGGTTGAGTGCTTTCCTGTGATGGTGTGGGATGCTTGAACAGAGTTCGACAGCCTTTCCTGCCATCGTGAATCAATTCATGATTGGCTTTAGCAGAACACATCAGAATACAGTGTTTGCCATGTTTGTGCTCCGGCGTGCACCAATCTGGTTGACCCCACCAAATACTCGTGCATGACTGCCTGTACAACTTGGAAATCACTGTCTAGTCTGCTGCTGACACGGAGAAGACTGATGGGAGAAGATGACGGAAACAAAAAACGATCCGTCTTAAAACCATGAGCTATTGCCAACATCTGCTGTCTTGGAAAGATACTCAACTGCCTCAACTGCCTCAACTGCCTTATCCCTTTGCGCATCCGGCCAGGCCCCAGACCTTTCGAAAATGACCCGGCGATTCAACGAGCCGTTGAGCCAAAGTCGAGCCAGTGGAGCTATTGAGATCTGCTGCCGAACCTATTGTGAGCATTGATGAACATCGATGAACGTTGATCAATGAATGCGTGAGGAATCGACTCTATGATCATCTCTCATCCTTTACAGCTTGGTGAACCTACTGGCAACCAAGGCCCAGGATGACGGAAAGCGTTTCAAACGCTTGGAAGTTTGCCGGTAGGTGAATAGAGGGGGGGTGTGGGGGGGGGGCGGCACAGATTTGCAGATTTTGGGGTTCCAAATGGGTGTTGAGGAGGTGCAAAAAAAAAATTACACTGTATTACCCTATACCTGCACGAGAGCCAAATTTTGTCGTTTTTGTTGTTTCGAGGGAGGTGGACCTAAAACGTGCTATGTGTAAAAAACACTGCAAATACCATGAAAAACTGGCTTGGAAACATGTTTTCATGCAACTTTTGCACTTTGATGTCCTTTCTTCGTTCTACATAGTCCCAAGACGGCGCAACATAGCCCCAAGATAGGCCAACACAGGGCCAAGATGGCCCAACATAGAAACCAGGAACGCCCAACATACAAGCGGACGCCCTTACTTACCCCATCCACATGGTAGTTACCCCATCCACAAGGCACACCGAGTTACCCCAGGGCAGACAACAGTTACCCCAGGTCCCAAATCCCCAAGGCACAGCGGCTCAGATGCACCATGTTTTGAAGTCGTTGCAAACTTTGAATCATGCCCCTAGCTTGCACTTAGCTATGCCCGGAATCAGAAAATGGGAAGGTGCGACCTGTCAACTTGGAGTCAAAACCCAATGGCACACCGCCAAAAGCAATTCCAGGTCAAAAGCTTAGCCAAGCATTGAAACAGCATCGGCAGCTTGCGTTCTGGTATTTCCAAAAGAAACAAAATAAAGGGCGTCCATCCATTCTCAAAAAAACTAAAATCCCAATGGCACACTTGCAGGAGAGTGGAAGACTTTCACGAAGTCGTTGCAAACTTTGAATCATATCCCTAGCTTGCATTTAGCTATGCCCGGAATCGGAATATGGGAAGGTGCGACCTGTCAACTTGGAGTCAAATCCCAAGGGCACATCGCCAAAAGCAATTCCAGGTCAAAAGCTTAGCCAAGCATTGAAACAGCATCACCCGCTTGCCTTCTGGTATGCCCAAAAGAAACAGAATGAAGGGTTTCCATTCTCATTAGAGCCAAAACCCCAATGGCACACTTGCAGGAGAGTGGATGAGTTTCACAAACAAGGTTTGAAATTAATCTCATTGAAATCACACCCTGCCCTGCTGTAACGGAATCCGAGACATATGGAATATGGATGTAATACCAGCATCATGACTCTGGAAAGGTTTTTGGACGAGGTACCGGACGAGATACCGGACGAGGTACCGGAATTACATGTTGCCATCCCAGCCAGAACCCACCCCACGTATCCCCACGTCAGATCAAAAACAGCTATATAATGGTGAAAACAATGTGGATAGGTCCGAAAGATCCAAGCAATAAGGTCCGGAAGATGAGGTGGAGGAGGGTGATGTTGTGGAAGATAAGGTGGAGGATGATGATGATGTGGAGGATGATGAGGTGGAGGATGACGATTGAGAAGGAGGAAGATAATGATGTTGAGGATGATCATGTTGAGGAGGAGGATGAAAAGGATGATAATTAATGTTGCGGAAGAGGAGGTGGAGGAGGAGGATGTTGCAGAAGATGAGGTGGAGGATGACGATGTTGAGGATGATGATGTCAAGGGGGAGGACGAGGATGATGCTGAGAATGATGATGTGGAGGAGGAGGAAGATGATGATACTGAGGAGGAGGAGGAGGAGGACCGATCACAAGACCCCCGAGTGTGTACACACTGTGTGGGAAACTCACGTTGCTCCAGGGATTGTTAGGGGGCAAATGGATATAACATGATATAACTAATGTTTGCCATGTTAAGAATCCCTGCGTGCCTATGTGTTGTGCTGTAAAGATCATACCAAATAACAAATCATGTAGTAATTCATTCCAGTGGTTGTGTCACTTCTTCCGCATGGCACACCGAGATGAGACAACAAAGTGCTATCTGAGACAACTTAGGGCTTCACCCAGTAGTCCCAAGATGGGCCAACATAGGCCCAAGACGGCCCAACGAAACCCAACATAGTCCCAACATAGTCCCAAGATGGCCCCAAGATAGGCCAACACAGAGCCAAGATGGCCCAACATTGAACTCAGGAACGCCCAACATAGTCCCAAGATGGGCCAACATAGGCCCAAGACGACCCAACAAAACCCAACATAGTCCCAACATAGTCCCAAGATGGTCCAATATAAACCTAAAATAAAGTGAACATAGGCCCGAAGCAACCCCGGGGAGGCAACATAGTCCCAAGATGGGCCAAAGACAACCCAACAGGGCCCAGCATAGGCCCAAGACAACTCAACAAAACCCAACATAGTCCCAACATAGTCCCAAGATGGGCCAACATAGACCCAAAATAAAGTGAACATAGACCCAAAGCAACCCAACAGTAGCTGCAACAAATTAGAAAAGGGGGGAGTGGGGGAGGACGGTGTAGGTGAGTGCGAGGGCCCGGTTTGACGAATGTTTGGCCGCTGCATCCACTTGGTTAAGAGTTCATGCACTCACAGTACGAGCAACAAAGCAACGCACGGAACATACTAGCATATTGCGAGACGCACCGCAAAGAACAGCACCAACAACATCGGTTCCAAATGGGTGTTGAGGAGGTGCAAAAAACACTGTAAATTGCAGTAAAAACTGCTTTTTGGGCAGAATTACAAGGAGTCAAGTTGCTGCAAAAAGTGCGTTTTACCTGCACGAGAGCCAATTTTGGTCGTTTTTGTTGTTTCGAGGGAGGTGGACCTAAAACGTGCTATGTGTAAAAAACACTGCAAATACCATGAAAAACTGGCTTGGAAACATGTTTTCATGCAACTTTTGCACTTTGATGTCCTTTCTTCGTTCTACATAGTCCCAAGACGGCGCAACATAGCCCCAAGATAGGCCAACACAGGGCCAAGATGGCCCAACATAGAAACCAGGAACGCCCAACATAGTCCCAAGATGGGCCAACATAAGCCCAAAATAAAGTGAACATAGGCCCAAAGCAACCCAACAGTAGCTGCAACCAATACGTTTTCACGTGTGTTTGGCTATATTAGTTTTCCTCCTCTAAAAAAGGGGGGAGTGGGGGGGGGACGGTGACGAATGTTTGGCCGCTGCATCCACTTGGTTAAGAGTTCATGCACTCACAACAACATTAAGACAGTACGAGCAACAAAGCAACAAACGCAACATACTAGCATATTGGATCATATTGGGAGACGCACCGCAAAGAACAGCACCAACAACATCAACAACCTCAACAGCACAACAACCTCTAAGACAACGAGAACAGAAACAAGAACAACCAGAAGAACAACAAGAACACCAGCAAGAACAAGATTGGCAAATAGCTGCGTCACGGGGAGCGGCATTTGACCCAACAAAACCCAACATAGTCCCAAGATGGTCCAACATAAACCTAAAATAAAGTGAACATAGGCCCAAAGCAACCCCGGGGGGGCAACATAGCCCAAGATGGGCCAAAGACAACCCAACAAAACCCAACATAGGCCCAAGACAACTCAACAAAACCCAACATAGTCCCAACATAGTCCCAAGATGGGTCAACATAAGCCCAAAATAAAGTGAACATAGGCCCAAAGCAACCCAACAGTAGCTGCAACCAATACGTTTTCACGTGTGTTTGGCTATATTGGTTTTCCTCCTCTAAAAAAGGGGGGAGTGGGGGGGACGGTATAGGTGAGTGCGGGGGCCGGGTTTGACGAATGTTTGGCCGCTGCATCCACTTGGTTAAGAGTTCATGCACTCACAACAACATTAAGACAGTACGAGCAACAAAGCAACAAACGCAACATACTAGCATATTGGGAGACGCACCGCAAAGAACAGCACCAACAACATCAACAACCCCAACAGCACAACAACCTCTAAGACAACGAGAACAGAAACAAGAACAACCAGAAGCACAACAAGAACACCAGCAAGAACAAGATTGGCAAATAGCAGCGTCACGGTCACATCTACTCAAATTATAGATCACCATTGTGTTGCATACAATACACTCTACACTACTGCTACCTCCAATCAACTCCTCGTACGCACTATATAGATACACCTATGGCATCCAGCACATGCTGCTTCCAGCGCCGTCTCACCACTTCCCACAGTTCCCGCACCATCGAAAAACAACATGGTGCCAATGCATGTCACATACTGGCACGCTTTCCGTTTTTTCCGAACTGGTTTGCAGTAGAGTTTTGACTAAAGAAGTTGGCAAATGCAATAATCAGATTCAACTCAGATTTCCCCACTCAAAATCTGTGGCCCTTTTTGGACGTGTTCAAAACGAGCCATAGTTTTACCGCGGTTTGCCATATTTGCCTTTGACTTCAAAGGTGTCGCTTTGATCAGCCGAGATTTGTTTCTACATCCGAACCATACTCCAAAGCTGTGGCGTGAAGCGGCAATTTTTTTATGGTCCCTGGTGGCATGCGTCCGGCAAATGCCAGGGGCGCAGCAATGTGCGGACAGTCGAGTGGCGTCATGTCAACTAAGGGATGGCCCATGGTCAAAAAAAGATTAACCTCCCAGGTGGATTTTCTTGTCGTTGGCTCTGGAAACCGATCTGAACCAAAAAAACAAAACCCCTAGGGCCTCTGACGATCGACCCAGCATGTGAATTCACACTGCCGCGTTGCCCTGTGCGCACTCACCACTCCTACAGGACCAGCTCGGAGGAATTTTGGCTTCCGGGATGCCACCGGTGGGTTCCGTTTCCAAACTGGAAACAGGTCACACAGATGATCATTGCAGAGTGACATATGACAAAGCTATGTTTCAACAATATGACGAGGCAAAGAAAGTGCAAAAAGAACCCGGCCACGTCGATTGACTTGTGTGTGTAAGACTAGTGCGTCGTGAAGAGAAAGTTCATCCAACATGTCAGCAAGTTGTCTTCTTTCCAGGTTTATTCAGGGTTGCCAGCATTAAACACATGAAATATTTCCGAAACATCCCACAATATTCCGCACCTCAGTGATTCACCATGTCACTCACCCGGTGCCAAAGTTCTTCCACCTGTTCCTCTGTGAGACGGGGCCCGCAGGCGCCTCCCCGCAACGAAGGAGAGCCCTACTAGGCGTTCTCGCGGCTGCCCGGGTTGAGCTAAGATTCGAAGCTTTGTATGGTACATTGCAGCACCAGGGCTCTGAGGCCAGTGTTCACAGCATCCAGTTCTGCATGGCCAATGTCTCAACCCATGGCCGCCGTGTTCCAGTTTCAGTTGTTGGTGCCTCAGTCAAAGGAAGTCAGGGTGGAAGGGTGTCAGTTGGATGTTGAACACTTTTCCAGCATAGTATGGCTGTCCAGCAATTTGTCAGCATGGCTTTGAATATACGCGATCAGGAGCCCTAAGTTAGCCCTAATTCAACACGATTCAACACGATTCAACACCAGTTTAATCAGTTGAGCTGATGGCAACTGTAGTGATCGTGGTGGTGATCAATGACCCACTATGACAACTTGTGCAAATGCCAGGCCATCAGAGCGTGCTAAAACCAATGGATAAGTACTGCAACGCCTAATTCCTCTTTGCAACTCTTATTGTGAGAGGCTGAGAGGTCTTGATATGGACCATCATCCTTTCCTGAACCAAGTCTTTCGCAAACACCATGGAAATACCTAAACACAATTAAATACATTTGAATTTGGAATATCTCAATTGAAACCGAATGTTTTCATCTTCGCCGGCTTGCTGTTTGACTGGTGTGGTTGGCACCTGGAAGTGAAAGCAGAACAGGCTTTGAATCCCATGGTTTGTGCTAAATCAGCTTATTGGTTGAGCAATTTCGAACATGTTTATATATGGATATGACCATTTCAAGTGTATATAGGTGTTTATTGCATTTCAATGCTGATGCCTTTTCCACTTGGCCCAGCAAGTGTGGGATCTGTGGGGTTCCATGTTCCAAGCCATCATCAACCACCCAAACTCCGAGGAAACTTCCGTGACTTTTTGTCGAAATATCACAAAGCTTGTGAGTTTTCTGGATTCCACAAGTCCAGGATGCAGGGGCGTGGCACGCACTATGCGAGAGCCCCGCTTGAAAGACTTTGCGCACAAACAAGAGAAACTCGCAGGGGACATAGCCAGGACTGGCGATTTTGCAGCTTGCACACATCAACAAAAGCTTAAAGCTTTTACAATTATTGGAACGAGCACCGCCATGCTATCGGGAAGAGGAGCTTTAAGCACAGCAATGGTTGTCAAATGGCCGTTTACCAATTAACGTGGTGTGAATTATTGATGGGGCCATGAGTTCATTCTGAAGTTGGTGTCCTCAAGAAACTGCCAGCGTGAGGCCAGTGGCTGAAGCAAAAAATGCCGCACCTCAAAATAGTGCACAGCTCTTTTGCGAGATGACATCTTATTATTTTCTTGTTCTTTTCTTATTAGTCTTTGTTGGTCTTTGTTGGTCTGCCTCCGACTTTCAGCTACCTGTTTTGCTGTGTGAACCATGTCTTTTTGTAGTTCACAGTTCCCACTCTGCCCACTATGTTGGGACATGGCCGTGTGAGGTTCCAAACATCCCAGGGCATCACCAGGACATCTCAGAAGAGCTATTGGGCACAGCGCAAGATGCATGGTCTTCGACCACACATCATTCGACCAAACATCGATTGCAAGGTCATGCCAGCATCAGATTCTCCGTAGAGTTATTCTTCAAAGCCACAGCCACAGGGGACCTAGGTGACCCACGCACCGCACCACAAGCTCTCTGCACCCAAGGACTACATTGACCACATTGGGAATTCAGGAGTATCCGAGTACCCTGAATGGACTTGTATGCTGCAAATTCTTGAATCTCTATTAAGAAAAACTTTGGATTTGGAACGATTCCTTCACACTATGAGCGCTGTCAGTGATCTCATTGACAATTCGCTTGGAGAAAACACTTGGGGATACCGATCCATTTTACAGTTTCGAACTTCACATGGTGTGCTGAACCAGACTTTCTTCGAATACTTCAGGATGACTCAGGATGACTTGAATGGAATCATCTACAGTAAAACTGCAAGTGCGGTAATACTTCCCGTCCTCCGAGCCAGCAAGTTTTCTGGTTACAGCGGTCATATTGAGGTCATATTGGCATTGAACTTATCTCTTTTGTTTGTCCTCCTGAAAACATAATCATCATAAAACCCTTTGGAATCATCGCTAAATTGGCGGCTCGGATGGCAAAACATGCAAGATAGACATCATGAAACCACCAACTGCCAAAGAATCGAGGTAGTCAACAATGACGCCATCAACCTGTGTCTAAAATGAAGCACACACAGTTCCGTCCCTCCATTTCAATATAGCTATTTCATGGTAGTTCCATGGGTACGTTTTTCATCCTTCACCCACAGGGTTTTCGATAGGAGGCTTTTGATTCATCTGAACCTTAACCATCAGCGATAATGCAGCGCCAAGCGGCTTCCGAACAGCATCCAGGTGACAGGGCGAAAGACTCATAGTGCTGGAAATACCCCTGGGGAGGCGACCGAACATCAGGACTTTGCCGCAAAACCACTTTTTAAGGGAAAAAGGAAATTAGGCGCCCGGTCCTCCTAAATGTTGAAAATAAAGTTCTCTGGCAGCTTTTTCAGCAAACAACTTCCACGGCCACAGGTTTACGGAAGTATGAGACTTCCACCGTCTTCGACTTGAAGCGGAATACGATTCTGCGAACCAGTATGGCTGACTCTACCACACATCGACGTTCTGAATCACAGTTTGGGAATCCGAAATACCAGATAAGTGCGTCTACCTTATCTGCACGTCATAGAATAAGTGTATACGCCGATAATCCGCCGATCCCGGCTGATGCAAGGGGGAGCGCGTCAAGGATTACAGGTTTCTGTTTGTGCAACAGCAACAACAACAACAGCAGCAAGAGCAACAGCAATAGCAACAGCAACAACAGCAACAAAAGCAACAACAGCAACAGCAACAAAAGCAACAACAGCAACAGCAGCAACAGAAATAGCAACAGCAATAGCAACAGCAATAGCCACAGCAACAACAGCAACAAAAGCAACAACAGCAACAGCAACAAAAGCAACAACAGCAACAGCAGCAACAGAAATAGCAACAGCAATAGCAACAGCAATAGCCACAGCAACAACAGCAACAGCAACAACAGCAACAGCAACAAAAGCAACAACAGCAACAGCAGCAACAGAAATAGCAACAGCAATAGCAACAGCAATAGCCACAGCAACAACAGCAACAACAACAAAAAAGTGATGGCGTTGTGCCGTTTCAAAGGCGTCACAAAGCCATACAGCGTGTGCTTTGGGGGCTGGCAGGCTGCAAGATGGGGCAAACAGCTGGATAAAGTTGAAAACAATTTGTCTTGGGCACGAAATTAGGTTGTGTTTTGCCGTTTCGGAAGCGAGACCATACAGTTTGTGTTTTGGGGGCTGGCAGGCCCCAGACTGAAAAAATCCAAAAAACATCCCAAAAAATATACCATCCTATATAAAAACAAATGAAGTATGTCTACGGTTTATTTACGCGTGTAGGCTATGTGAAAACTGTCCTGAAATCACCCGGCTTGGGTTTCTACATTTTCAGCCTTGCGCTGGGATAACTTGTGCCAATAATTTATGCTTGCAAAGGTAGTCTATTTCAGATTTGACC
Organism: Cladocopium goreaui; assembly: GCA_947184155.2. Taxonomy (NCBI): domain Eukaryota; class Dinophyceae; order Suessiales; family Symbiodiniaceae; genus Cladocopium; species Cladocopium goreaui. The sequence continues at coordinate 29,754 of CAMXCT020001514.1, forward strand.
TGCAGAGCCAGTCAGGACCAGATAAAACCCATGACCACCTACCTCTGGCGGCTTCAAGCCATCTTCCACATGCTTACACTCTCCGCTGTGTAGTGGCTGCTGGTTTGAATCTCACAAATCCATCTTGCTCATCCCTCGGGCAATTGCATCTGACGATATGGAAGTCCTTGTTTAAGTCAACACTCGAATAGCATTGAATAGCCATCATTTTGGAGCCAACATGAACCAACTGTAATCAACCCATACAGTACCAGTCCTGTAGGTGTGCCACCTTTTCACGATCTATCACTGTCTATCACGATCTATCACGGTCTTCTGGGGCTGAGATGCAACATCCAAACGTTCGCCGTATCATCGTTGTGCGCGCAGCTTGGGCAGGAGAAATCGTCTCTGATCACAATTGCCTTCTTCGCATCCCTTAGTGCTGTGTGCTGTGACACACGTGTCTAAATCAATTCCAGATCACTTCAGCTTTGCAGGGTCAAACTTCTCCAAGAATGATAGGATGTTGCCCTATTAATTTCTTGGCTGCGCGACATTGTTTTTTGGCTTTGAAGGCATGGCCGTGAATACGTTGTTTCAAAATTTACCGATGCTCACCAGCAACAAGCATCTATCCGTGTAGCCCAGTTCCCAAACTCATGCCAAATATCTGATGTGTTAGGGTGCCTTTAAACACAATCTTAATACATTTGTTAAAGGGTCTGGGTCCCCCCTACCCCTCCTCATATATATATATATACATCTGTATATATATATATATATATGTACATACATGCTTATTCATTTATTTATCTATTCATTTATGAATCAGATGTCATACGACAAATCTTGGCTGACGTGCCGTTCAAGCATCGTCTTGACGCAGATGGATCTGCCGCTTGTGCCATCCAATGGGTCCAGGTGAACAAAGGTCCAATTCTTCTCAGCAACTGTCTCAGTGCTTCAAGAGTTTCTGAAAGGCGACAGAATGCAGCAGTGTCGATAGCGGATTCTCATGGATTCTCGGTATCACACTAGCAGGCTATAGCAGGCCCAGATCCTGAACTACATGAGCTCTACTCATCTCTACTCTACATGATGGAACAGGTAGGAAGCCGTCAATCATTCCATTTGCTTTCCATGCCATGAAATGTTACTTGCCACAGGGGCCCCTTGGGCACGACTGGCCATGTCGAGCGGCAAAGGCTGATTTGTCTTTGGTCTTGTATGCTGCTGACCTCGTAGCATTGGACACACTTTATGCCTGATAGACACTTTTATGCGCTTAAATTTCGAAGCTCTTGCAGCACATCTTCGAGAAAAGGAATGATGGGTCAGTTACAAATTTGAACACGTGAATTCAACAGTCTGAAGAACACACTCCATTGGACAATCGGTATGTCTTAGGGCGCCGAAAGCATCACCGAAAAGGAGTTCAGCAAATTAGTTCAACGGCGTGTGAAGCCGATCAAAGAAATGAAATCGACAATTGGAACCATGTGGATGGCTACTTTTCTCAGCAAATTATTGAATCCATGAACGCAAGGCAATCTGGCGCAACACCGGAAGTGCCCGTGACAATGTGCCCAAAAATACCGGATATGGTGAGAAAATATGTCAGGATACAGAATCTCTATATCTACTGCTCCGCAATTATCTCCGAGTCATGTTTCTATTGTCATCTGTTGTGTCTGTTGTGTAGGTAAATACATGCATATATACGCACAAACACATATATATATATAATTATATATATTATATATATATATATTATATATGGGTATTTGTATATAAATTACATAAATACATATATTATGTCGCTCGGAAAATTATAACAAAGATGTCCAATCCACTTCACCAGGTACCCATATCCTTGAAAACGCAGGCGAGAAACGTTGAAAGATTCAAGCTCATTTCAGCTAACTCACCGTTGAGCACCACCTATGCATCCCAAGAAGGGCCAAAATCTAGTCAAACTGTAGAGCTACAGATTGTCTCGTGTTTTGGCATTGAAGCATCTGTTTTGGGGGTAGGTCATACGGAGCTGTATCCACATTGTTTTTGTTTTTGTTTTTTCTGAGAGCGTTGTGCTTCTTGGTTTGAGGTTTGTTTGAAAGCTAGGTGCGCCGGGACTTGGCTTCACTAGCAGCTGGTTGCTAATTGTCACCAAATGACCGGAGCAAGTTATATTCTTTGACTGGGGGCACCTGAACCCATCAATGCTCGGAGGTACGGACAGTTCAGAAACACATTGATCTCATTGGAAACACACCGAATGGTAAAGTGAGCACTGTCTAAATCATCTCAATTCCTTATAGGATATGCTGAGCCGTGGGCAAAAAACGAAAACTGATCCGGTGTCAATAGGACGAATGCTTTGGGCAACTCACTGCCGCAGAGCCTCCATGATCACACATTGCATGCTGGCTCCAGCTAGAATGAGAAACCCTTAGGATATGAAACTGAGGTGCAAGCAATGAAACTAGTTATTTATAGACTTATAGATTTTATAGTTATTCCGCAACTGGTTAGTGCTGAGCAGCGCAAAACAACACAATCAGATACAATCAGCTGGTCTTTGAACATCTTTGAACTTTCCGATTTTTTGAGGTGAGGATGATCTTGCTGAAGGCAAACTACCACGGCGGAAGCAAAACTTTGCGGCTTGGTGACTTGCCACCAGTTTAGCTCTGAGCGGGGTGATGGTGAACCAATCTACCAATAAAAGAAAAATTCAACGTGTATGGCCCTGTATGGCTCTAAGCCATCCAGAAAAGGGACCCTGTTGTAAGCAAAGGCACAAACTGAAACGCCGCGCTTGGCGTTGGCAGGAGTTTCGGGTCGCTTCCTCAGATGGCTCCAGGAACATCTTGAAACTATCAAAAGCAATGAAAAATATCCGACACACGATGGGCCATAGGGCTTTCAATCTGTGACAAAGACGCTCGACTTGGAAGGTACAGCAACATCAACAAACAAGGCATAAACATCCGCATAAACATCATCGTAACAAAGGTACGCAACCGTCGTAAACACCGTCCATACAGATCTCATCGAACCATGACCTGCGCCAAGCTTCCGTTGCAAAACTTCACTGCGGCCTCCATTATACCGCCGCCCAAAACATCTCAATGCAAAGCCGCGAGGAGCCAGGGCCAGGGAAGGAAGTCTTGATGGGTCTTGACGGTTCTCGGATGAAAGGAATGAAGAAATGATGAAACAAATCCACACAGATAAATCTATATACATGATCTGAATTTCTAGCAGCTAGAATCCTATTGATTTTGGGATTCACAACTAAGACGTTGCTGCAAGAAAATTGCAGCATGAACATTCTGATACCTGCTGTTTGCACCCTGTTCAAACCGTGCAACTTGCCCTGGCGTTGGCAACTTTCCCACGCTCACATATATATATATATAATATATATATATAATATATATATATAATATATATATATATACACATACGTATATTAATATATTATATCCATTATATTACTGTATAATATTCTAGCAGGCTCGGAATCATGCTTTCCAACGACCAATGGCGGTCCAAGTACAGTGGTGTTTCTTACTGCATTGTAAGATAACCAACGCTGTGGCTCGACGGAGCCATGTCCGCCAAGATGCCGCACTCGCTCTTGTCCCTTGGTTGGCGTGTTTTGACGTGGAACCCCAGGGAAAGACCTGGTTCTCTTTGGTATTCACGGATGGGGAGTGCGAACAAAGCTCACGAGGATTATTTCATATTATCTCTGGTTGAGTGATGCGATGAAGTCCATGTGGATATGACAGCCTACAATATCTGAAACCCAAAGGGAAATGGTAGGGAAACGATGATAGATCCTTCATCAAAATGGACACCTTGCTTATTAGATGTCAGCAATACATGCTTGATTGTCTATAGACCCATCTCTTATAGCCATTTTGGTGTTAATGCAACATAATGCAACCACTTTTTGTTCCCCACCGATTTTCGGGGTGCCATCATTTTTCCAGAGCGGCGAACTCCCAGAGCTGCAGCCCATCAATGAGAGCAAGGGCCTTAGGTCCAGTCGGTCCAGTCCCAATTTCAAATGGAGCAGCGATAAAATATAGGATCCGACTGGGAATCCTCGCATCTTGAAAAAAAGAAAAACAATGAGCAACGAAGATCATGAACATTGGATCAAAACACCTTGCAACAAACCCATATGAAATAATCACGTACCAGGCCTCACCTGACCCTGAAAGAACCCTACCAAACCGGATCCTCTGCTTGAGCACAAGTTGCATTCCCACCGCGAATGTAGCAAGCACGCGCACAATGGTCATGGCTAAACTGCTCCAAATGGCCCTTCCTCTCTGGTTTGTTGTCTCTTGAGCCAAACTCGAATCATGCGGTAGTTCTAAAGCTGTGCGAAAAGAACTGGTCCACAGCTCTGTTGGAACACTATGAATCCAACTGTGTTTCCAGCAGCATTTTTGTGAGTAGAATCAATATCTTGTAGATATCGCGATGCATTGTTCTTTTCACAAATCACCTGTAATTTTGGCCGCGTCACTCTCCTGGCGCAGCACGCGCCGAAGCTTACCTTTCATGGCCTAAGCACAGATTTCCAACACTGGACGGATACCGGGTTACCGCATCGCGCTATATGATCCAATCTGAGTGTGCAAGCTGCGTAAATACGCATGCATCGGCAGTGTACACGTCCAAGTGTCTCTATCCATCTATCTGTCTACCTAGCTATCTATCTATCTATCTATCTAATCTAATCTAATCTAATCTAATCTAATCCATCTAATCCATCTAATCGATCTAATCCATCTAATCCATGTAATCTATCTAATCTATCTAATCTATCTAATCTATCTAATCTATCTAATCTATCTAATCTATCTAATCTATCTAATCTATCTAATCTATCTATCTATCTATCTATCTATCTATCTATCTATCTATCTATCTATCTATCTATCTATCTATCTATCTATCTATCTATCCTATCTATCATATCTATCATATCTATCATATCTATCATATCTATCATATCTATCATATCTATCATATCTATCTATCTATCTATCTATCTATCTATCTATCTATCTATCTAATCTATCTATCTATCTATCTATCTATCTATCTAATCTATCTAATCTATCTAATCTATCTAATCTATCTAATCTATCTAATCGATCTAATCGATCTAATCGATCTAATCGATCTAATCTATCTAATCTATCTAATCTATCTAATCTATCTAATCTATCTAATCTATCTAATCTATCTAATCTATCTAATCTATCTGATCTATCTGATCTATCTAATCTATCTAATCTATCTAATCTATCTAATCTATCTAATCTATCTAATCTATCTAATCTATCTCATCTATCTCATCTATCTCATCTATCTCATCTATCTCATCTATCTAATCTATCTAATCTATCTAATCTATCTAATCTATCTAATCTATCTAATCTATCTAATCTATCTAATCTATCTAATCTATCTAATCTATCTTATCTATCTTATCTATCTTATCTATCTTATCTTTCTTATCTATCTTATCTATCTTATCTATGTAATCTATCTAATCTATCTAATCTATCTAATCTATCTAATCTATCTAATCTATCTAATCTATCTAATCTATCTAATCTATCTAATCTATCTAATCTTCTAATCTATCTAATCTATCTAATCTATCTAATCTATCTAATCTATCTAATCTATCTAATCTATCTAATCTATCTAATCTATCTAATCTATCTAATCTATCTGATCTATCTAATCTATCTAATCTATCTAATCTATCTAATCTATCTAATCAATCTATCTAATCAATCTATCTATCTATCTATCTATCAATCTATCTATCTATCTATCTATCTATTACCTATCTATATATTAATTATCTATCTATCTATTAGTTATCTATCTATCTATTAATTATTTATCTATCTATTAATTGTCTATCTTTCTATTAATTGTCTACCTATCTATTAATTATCTATCTGTCTATTAATTATCTATCTATCTATTAATTAACTATCTATCTATTAATTGTCTACCTATCTATTAATTATCTATCTATCTATTATTATCTATCTATCTATTAATTATCTATCTACCTATCTACCTATCTACCTATCTAACTATCTACCTATCTACCTATCTACCTATCTACCTATCTATCTACCTATCTATTAATTAATTATCTATCTATCTATCTATCCATCTATTAACTATCTATCTATCTATCTATCTATTAATTATCTATCTATTAATTATCTATCTATTAATTATCTATCTATTAATTATCTATCTATTAATTATCTACCTATTAATTATCTATCTATTAATTATCTATCTATTAATTATCTATCTATTAATTATCTATCTATCTAATCTAATCCAATCTAACCCAATCTATCCAATCTATCCAATCTATCCAGTCTATCCAATCTATCCAATCTATCTAATCTATCTAATCTATCTAATCTATCTAATCTATCTAATCTATCTAATCTATCTAATCTATCCAATCTATCCAATCTATCCAATCTATCCAATCTATCCAATCTATCCAATCTATCCTATCTATCCTATCTATCCTATCTATCCTATCTATCCTATCTATCCTATCTATCCTATCTATCCTATCTATCCTATCTATCCTATCTATCCTATCTATCCTATCTATCTATCTATCTATCTATCTATCTATCTATCTAATACCCCTTGGAAGTGAGTTGGACCGTCCAGGGGTACCATTTTAGAGCGCTAAATGGTTCGCCCAACCCCTGTCAGCACATGGCGTTCTATAGAATGGAGTTCCCAACCACCATCAAGTGTCTCACAAACTAACAGGTCAAGTCTATAGAATGGTGCCCTTGACCAAATCACTTAAGGGTGCTTTTGGCCCCATACCCTCTATAACATGAAACCCCATGACCCAGATCCACCTAGTTTCTGGCCTTCTTCAATTCTTTGGCATGGTCAGGGGTTCCACTCTATAGTGACCCCAGGGTGTTTGAGATTGTTTTGTTTCAGGGGCTATGGTGCAGGGTACCATTTTGTAAATGTGGGTTTTGCGAGATTTTGCATTGGTTTGGCACAATTTTATTCATGAAGATATGCAATCCCTTCCGCCAAATATCAGGCGCCCCCACAAATCATTGTTTTGTTCTGTTTAACAGAGGGTTGCATACCATTTAGGGAATGTTTAATATTTGGGGATGAGATTAATATAATCCAGTGGCATCCACATTCATCATGCCCTTGGGAATTCAGCCGAGGTGTTCCCAGCTGCAGGCGGGAAACCTCTGAAAACAAAATGCTTCGGAGGCTTCCCGTCGCCGTTTTAACGTGCTAATTCTGAAAAGCAAATTACCAATAGGATACTGTGTAGTGCCATTTTTTAGAGGGCCAACCTTTGCTTCCCACCTGTGTAATGCCATTCTATAGAGGGCCGACCTTTCTTTCCACCTGTGTAGTGCCATTGTATAGCGGGCCAACCTTTGTTTCCACATGTATGGAATGGTGGTGCATGACAGTCTGAACACACACACACACATCACCAAACATCTATGTTAAAATGGTAGCTGTTTCGGGGGGTTAACAAGTACCACTCTGTAGAGGAATTTCCAAGCGGGATTAAATATAACTATGTATATATATATATATGTGTGTGTATCATCTTCATATTGCAAATACTTATCTCATGCATGACTGTATGGTTGGTGTCGTTAATAACCAGGAGTTTCCTGCTGTTATTTCTCTGTGCAAGTCACCACTATGCCACACTGGTGTGAACAGCTTAGGATACTTTAGATGTTTTTTGATATACTTGTGCTGGCGAAGTTGAGGTTTTGTGGCCTGAAGAGCTCTGACATGACACAGACTTCGAGAAAAAATATCACATGAGCCACCCTGGAATACAAATCACACTGGTATGCAGTCCGTGCTGGGTCCAGTCACAATGGGATGGGACTTGCTCTGATTTGTCGGCTGACAGCTTACTGAGAGCCCAACTCCTGCTTTTTTGATCGCAGTAATGCGCCCGCCTTCAGCAGTCGCATTTCCCTGGCAGGGAATGTCGGGCCTCTGGGGAGGTGTCAACATTGCTCCTGTTTAGGTGAGTGAACTTTGGGTGCCTTCAAACAGGCTGATAAAGATATGTGTGTGTACGTAATGTAAAATGATGCAATACAATGCAATGGCAGGCCATGCCATGGGATGGGATGGGATGTTATGTTATGTAATTGATGTAATTGATGTATGTATGTATGTATGTGTGTCTGTGTGTATGTATGTAATGTAATGTAATGTAATGTAGTGTAATGTAATGTAATGTAATGTAATAAAATGTAATGTAATGTATGTATGTAATGTATGTAATGATTGTAATGTATGTAATGTGTGTAATGTGTGTAATGTGTGTAATGTGTGTAATGTGTGTAATGTGTGTAAGGTGTGTAACGTGTGTAACGTGTGTAACGTGTGTAACGTGTGTAACGCGTGTAACGTGTGTAACGTGTGTAACGTGTGTAACGTGTGTAATGTGTGTAATGTGTGTAATGTGTGTAATGTATGTAATGGATGTAATGTGTGTAGCGTGTGTAATGTGTGTAATGTGTGTAATGTGTGTAATGTGTGTAATGTGTGTAATGTATGTAATGTATGTAATGTAATGTTATGTTATTTTATGTCTGTCTGTCTGTCGATCGGTCTGTCTGTCTGTCTGTATGTATGTCTGTATGTATGTATGTATGTATGTACGTACGTATGTATGTATGTATGTAATCACATACATACAGGGATATTGTGGCATCTTGGTTGATTTTGTGCATGATACTAGGCTTCCCAGGGATTGCCATTCTTGGTTCATAAAATGTATGAAGGACTTGGAGGAAAAATAGAAACATGGTGCAGCGCTGGGAAGTTGGAGTCACAACACTGGGATTGTGACAATGCAATGTGTGGTTGGCTTCCTGATTGTTGGTCGAGGATCTTGCATAAGTAAACGCCTAAACGGCTAATTTCCGTGAAAGAAATGAAAACAATTGCACATGCATGGACTAGGAGCGTGTCAACAAATGGTGATCCTCCAAATCCACCACGTGATCCAACGCTCGGAAAATACCGGCAGTGACACCAAGGCACTAGATTGCCTTGGATCAAAGGCCTGTCAACTGATTGTTGTACTTGATTCCAAACCTGCAAACCGTACCATACTGAAATTGAATTGCTGCAATTGCATACTGGCTGTTAGCTTCACCGTTTCACCCCAAACATGACAATGTTCAGTTTACATTGCGAAGATTTTCCCGTCACCGGCAGGGACTCAGGTCATGCTCATCGTCCCTAAGATTCCTTGGAAACTTCAAGCACTCTGACTCTGAGTTGCCAGTTCAATCTAACAAATTCTGGATTCAGGCCTTTCACATGTATCTTTGCGAGTAAGGATGGAAGGAAAAACATGATAGAACTATTGCCAATTCTTAGTTGGATCATGTATCAACTCTCAGAGCCTTCATTATTCATAATTGTCTGCAATTGAATATCCTCATGTTTAAGTTGTTGAGGTTCATCCCTCATCATTGGTGGCTCTGTCCATCGGTAGATCCCGGAATTGTTTTCAGTTATTCCAAATTTCTTTGTCGCAAGCGTCACAATCAATGCCACTCACTTGGCCGGTTTTACTTCCCATTTGGGGTAGCCTATAGCAATGCTTAGATACTATCTCACAAACAACGGACGGATAAATTCCGCGGGGCTCATGATTGTAGTTGATTATACACTGGATCGCAACCATTGGTCTGATCGTGCTTGAAACCTTTACAGTAAATCCATAGTCTGGCAATCTCATAGTACGAGTAATGTATCTCTATATGTACCAGTATGTCTACATACAGTATTGTCACATCATGTCATATACATATCGACACTGTGGACGTATCGGTACAAACAAAGTATAGGCACATTATGTGTATATATATAGTATAATACACAATATGTATATATATAACATAATATATAATAAACAAATATAAATTAATATGTATATATTATATATACGTATAAATATATATATATATTTTTTTTTTCATGCTTTGTCCATCAGTGATGGGCCATGGTAGATGATATCGTTTCAAAATGGCCTGAGGCTCATCGTCGCTATCGCTGCTCTCTGCACGACTCTCGGCCTTTACGGAGATGGACTTGGCCTTGGAGAACTCTGGAGAATGGCGAACTATTGGCGAACTATGGAGATAATTGGATATATATATATATAATTATATACATATATATTATTATATATGAATATGGCGATGATAATGAATCAAAATCCCTGTGCGACCGGTACCTGGCCTTCACATTCATATAAGCGGTGTTGAAAACCCTTTTGCCTTTTGCGATTCGTTATAATCCGATGTGGCTTTCGCGGAGCTGTCCACGTACTTACGTGACCACACGTTTAGCTTTTGCGGATGCTGAGTCCATCATGTTTGCTTTCGCGGAGCTTTCGCGGAGCTTTCGCGGATAAATGTCCGAAATTTCCTGCAACATCCCTGACGCCCTGCAACGTTCCTGACATCCTGCTACAGCCCTGGCGTCCTCAACGTCCCTGATGTCCTGCAACGCCCCCGACATTCGCAACGTCTCTGACGCCCTTGCCATCCGTCATAGATTTTGGGGCTCCAGCCTTGCTGGCTCTGCTTTGGCTTTTGCGGAGCTTTCGCAGATTTTAGGCTGAATCTCTGGATTTGAAAGAAACTGGATAAGAATAAGAACCAATGATTAAATATAATTGGATATAAGTTAAAACTAATAATTGACAATTATTTCAAGCTTTCGCCGAGCTTTCGCAGTTAGAACTTTTAACCCTTCTTTTGCGGGCGCTTTCGCGCAGATTTCGCACGTGAGGTTTTTACTTTCGCGGAAGTAAATTAATTTAACCTTTGTACAAGACCCTTACTGTGCTTGGAGGTTTTCGACGCTGCTAATATGTTTTCGCATTTTTCACATCAAACTATGGATGCAATGGATGTGCAACCCCTCAAATAATGGCTAAATGATGCATAAAAGATTATATTATTGGGATATACGTGGATGTTCAACCTCACAAATTAATATATGATATCATAGGTTTCGAGTTTTGACCCCTCCCCAGAGAAAATCTGACATCAGCAACTGAATTCAGTCAACTGCATCGTTGCTATGACTACAGCCAACAGCAGCGGAGAGAAGTCCGCCTACGACTAACATAGGATGTACTTGACAACAAAGGGGACGACCAACCAACGGTATTGGGACTTAAATGCATAGCACGAGGCAAAAACAACAACGACAACCATGGGAGCACAAGCTACCAGCTACCTACTAGACGGGGTATACAACAAATGAATGACACATGTGGGATCCCAGGGATATGCCAGCTCCGAAACGACTCTTTCACGAGGACATCATTAACAACAATGGAGAGATCGATAGCTCTGAATTGAAGATGCACGTAGGTTCACGCAAGCAACAACGACAAGGCTTCCCAAATACTGTAATTGAGTTATAGAGACATGTCTGACTGTCTGACAGAGATCCTCTGCAACAGGTCATCTCCATCACCATGGCATCCGGACCACGCTGTTGAAGCAATCAGCCCACCAGTTGTCCCACTGCTCCTGGGCGCCCAAACGGGGCAGCTGGAAGCTTTTGCCAAAGTTCTGGCTGAACATGTCACAGATGGGTTGCTTTTTTTGCACAGTCAAACAATACCAAGATCCGACGAAAGAGGCCTATCAGCTAGTTATGAAGATCACAGAATTCTCCCCAAAGTTCAAGCCGGATGGCTACAGGTAGCCTCAATCAGAAACACCTGAAACAGTTTTGTGACGCTTTGGAGGACCTTCCATACCCCATCATTTAGAAAGGCACAGGCGCCAACTCAAAATTGCATCAATGTGTGTCATCCATAGGATCCGTCAGATCTACACGAGTGGCGTCCGATTCCCGCCTCGGATTTTCGTTTCTCAATGCCGAGGCCTTTCTTGTCCTCCCGCCTCTCACCCTGGCGCTCTGGAAGTTGGATAGGTGGTGTTCTGAATTTGAGAGAACCTTGATGACCGAGAGAATAACAAAGATCTGATATGATCTGATTTGATCCGATTTGGTCTCTGGATTCTGAAGGACCCATTGCACCGCAGTCAACATATCGATATTCCCTGTGGATGTATGTAGCGACTATTTGCTGGTCTCATCGGACACCCATGGACTTCAACACATGCTCTGGGAGAAGTGCAGAAGACATGAAGACATGGCATGGATTTGGGAAAGCTTATGTACATTGATGTGCATTGTACATCTTCATCCAGTCTGAGTGCCTGTACTTCCATTTGTGCACCCGAAATCTATCCAAAGATAGCTCAAATCTTTCATTTGACATCTGGTACATCCACTTGCCCCATGATCAAGCGCCTGTACACACTCCGTCCGACCGTTCTTCAGCCGACCCAAGCCTTGACCTGGCAGTCCCACGACCGATTGGGTATATCTTGTATCAATATGTATCAATATGATTCAATGGTGCATGTTGTAACAGGATTGCACACAATGCCCACAGGGGTAACACCACACAGGCACCCGCAGTTGCTCCAAACTCAAACACCGAAACATCTGCCGCTCACAGCCAGTGTGTTTGCACAGCATTGCAAGACCTTCCGTCCAGCCGTACTTCATCAAAATCTTCTTTCCAATGTCTGACTCAAAGGCCCTGCCCAAGGCTGGTGTTGGATGTTGGAGACATGGGATGACACGGGATGACACGGGTAGGTCATCGGTAGGTCATGGCAGGTCACCGGCCCAGCAGGGATCCTGCAACTGCTGCTTAGATGTTTAGTGGGCCATAGTGGGCTCTAGTGGGCCTTAGTGATGATTTCCTTACAGAATCTTGAGATCAGCAAGTTCTTCAGATTTCAGCAGATCGATCTTTTTTGTTCTGGTCACTGTGCTGCAATGCGCGCAAAAAGATGCGCGGCGAACCAAGCCAGATCAGAAAAAATTGGACAGTTTCCCAAGGTTTCCCCTCACAACTTCCCAAAGTTTCACCTCGAGCTGCTGACACCGCTGCTCTGTGCCAAACGCTGGCGGTATTTGCCTGGCAACGCTCAGATGGTGGCAGTGAACAGGCAGCCTGCCATTCTTGCATAGGTGTTGCCTGTTCCTAACAACTACAGTTCAAATATGTTCAAATTGAATTTTCATCCACTGCTAAAAAGGGCATCTGTTGGGACGGGGATGATATCTGCATTGCGAGATATTTCGAGATGTTTGGAGGTCTCCACAGCTCCAAACAGCCAGCGGCACTGGCCATGGCGCCGTGGATGGCACCTGGATGCCGGGAGGTCTCTGCGTGAGTTGCTTCGTGTTTCCATGACATTTCCACCACCGTGTGACCTGTTGATCGAGAAGAACCCAACCTTTGCATCCACGAATCCTGCAAACTCCCGCAATCTACTGGTGTATTGCTTTGAAACAATGCAGTCAATCAAGATGTTGTACCCCGTCTCTTCTCAGTGGTGTTAACACACTTCGTACCCAACAAAGTGAAGCATCCATTTTGGAGCGCATGCAGATGCAAATATGTCTCAAATGTATCACAATGTATCATAATGTATCCATGTCCTGTCACGTAATGCCTCAATGTACTTCTTCACCACCTTGAACTAATACAAGCATTTTTGGGCTGGTCCGTTCGCAACAAAAATAGTGAAGGAATTTTGGCAAATATCAGCTTGGGCTTGACCAATTTCCAAGGAAAGCCTTCAATTTCCAAGCCTCGCATGCTAGGGCCTACTACATGCCAACTCCCAAACCACCATGGTGCCTCGTGCCGACGGCGCAACCAGCTGGCTGATTCCCGAAATGGTAGCGATAAGGTGCACGGTCATTGTCATCCCCATAGAACTCGGATACCGATCTCAACCTTCAAATTTCATCATTCCATCTGGTCCATCTGCTGATGTCCAAACGTCCGCTCACACACCTAAATAGGCAAACATTTTTTGTTCAAACTTTTCTCCCTTTTTGTATCAGACGTGTTTATGACTGATGTACAAGAATGGTTACCTTCGGATTCTTAGGCAACGTGTCTCTGGAGAAAACCCATGTTTCCACAATGGGAAGTGACTTGATTCACCATGGTTCCATTATCCTTTGCCATCCTCATACCATGCAGTACTGGTAGCCTCTCTTCGTTTGAGCGAAACAGGCACAAGATGCTGACTTTTCTCAACTTTCCGACAGCCCGAATTGGCGACGAACGCTGGTCAGATCCAGCCCACTCTGCATCAATATCATTCAATATCACCAATGGATACCAATGAATCTTGATGAATCTTGTCCTGGAAAAAGTTTCCAAACGTTGTTAGCTCATGCGGGATGCGGTCACAGTTTGATCAGCTCATTGGGAGGGAATGCACGATTCGAGTCGAGGTGTGAACCGGACTAGGAGCCTCAAACCCTGAAGACAATGACATTGTGACAGATTGTGACAGACAATGACAAAACCAACGAAAGTTCCAATTTGGATTGCGTTACCTTTTTTTGTCCTTGAGACACATGGACCGTTTCAAAGAAACCACGCAGACAGGTTTCACATGTGAATCACATGAAACAACAAAAAAGTTGTGGGGAAACATGGGGAAACATGATGAAACATGAGCTCAGAGACCCAGAGACTGGCCGGTCACTCTTAGTGTGCTGGCAACTCATTTCGGGGTACTCAATGTGGTTACTCAACCCAATGATTCCAAGAATCTCGCAGGATCTGACGTCTACCAGGATCCACGTGCGTCCACGTGTGCACCGCTACGTTCAGCGATGCCCTGGAAACTTGGCATTTGAACCCAGCAATTCCAGCAACTCTCTCCTGTCAACAGCATACTGGCTTCACTTAATTCAATATATTTCAATATCATCTGTTTAACATTCCATAAGGCATCAAACGGTAGAAATGGGATGACATATGATGACAGCAATCTGGGTTCACAGCAACGGCACGGCTAGTGGAAGACATCATCTGCGTGCTACGTTGACTACCGGAAGATCTCTCAGGCAGAAAGAGTATTATAGAATATTATAAAATATTATAGATATACCATCATGAATGGCTGTCATGGCTGTCATCAAGAAAAAACCCTTGGAAGCTACGGATCAAATCGATCAAACTGCTTCTTGGGGCAACCAGTTTTGACCCATGTCTGTATGTCTTGCTGAGGTTTGGCGTCATGGTGGCTGCAAGACATTTCTCAGATGTCATGGAGGAGTGGAAAGATCAAATCATATCAAATCTGCCAATGAAGCAACAAACTCAAACGCAAAATATAGAGTCTTTAGAGATCTATAGAGATCTATAGAGATCTAGTACGCAGATGTGGATGCAAACATTTCTTTTCCGAGGCTTTCACGGCCTGTGGCATCCATGTATTTGAAATTCACTTTCGCGGAGCTAGGGGGTATCCAATGAGCTCATTATCTGCTCTTCAAGAAAGAGAAGAGACTGATTCTCAAAGAGCGATTGGGATTCAATGCAATTCTACAGAAGCCCTATGTCCTTGATGAACCTGTACATGCTGGTTGCATCCAGTAATCGCAGTATCATCTCAACCAATCTTGGGGCTATGTCGAGCCAGTAAGCTCCGGTCGTTTTGCTTTGAGAGTCGTTCCGCTAACTACAGGCCCACCAAGGGTAGAGACCTATGGGGTTCGCGAGGTCATGTGTGGTGGACCCATCTGAAATCCGGTAGAAAGATGTAGAAAGTCGCACTGATCAAATGGTCTCAATGATATCAGTAGAAATTCAAGATAATTCAAGACACCAAGACAATTCAACGGCATGTATTGCCACTCTCTTCAACATTCTTTAATTACATCACTTTGGATTTGCATGGGATATGCACCAAACTAACAAACATTATCAAACTATAATAACTATAACTATAACTATAACAAACATTAACAAACTAACAAACTCTTCATGTGTCTCCTGATGTCTCCTGCCCTGGGCAACCAGCTGGTGATCCCGTAAGGGTCGCCGGCAAAAAGGGAGGCTCCGACGTAGCATGACGTGGCTCAATCGCAACTCATCGCAACTCATTACTTGGCCGACGCACATTGGAATCCCATGGAATCCCATGGAATCCCCTCCAAGATATGCGAAAACATAGCATTGACATGCATTGACTTCACTGATCTTTGCAGGCACTTCACAAACCATGATTGTACAATGAGGGACGGAGACATGGTCCAATGCTCAAGTGGTAAATATACAATATAAATATGAGTCTTTTTCACCTGATTCCATATCCATTCAAACTTTCATGGAACAGGGCCCTTTCAGCCACCCCTCATGCGCCCTCACTGCCACCCATTGGCTACGCAAAGTCGCGTGAGAGCCTGACTTGCGACCATGGAAATCTGTTGGGATGAAATGGCTAAGAATATCTAAGAATCATAGAACTGGATGCACTGAGTTTCTGACTGGAAGTAGCTCCATGTCCACCTTTCGGTCCTCCTGCCGATTAGGCACATCGCTGGACGATTGTGACGCTTCCAGAGCAGCTAGTTTTTGCTGCAATATCATGGGAAGATTCCTAGGTCAAGATGGTTGGAACATGTTGGAACTTGGGAAATAATCATCGATGTGATTCTGAACGGGTTTCCAACATTTTCCAACCATACAGCCAGTTCATAGCCAGTTCCAGCAAGGATCGGCGACCTGCAGGAGATCCAAACATATCCAAATGATGTAGAGGCCTTGCTCTGTGAGAGCAACGGCAAAAGGCTTTGCCAGCCCTCAATCTGACAGATCCCAGACTTGAGAGATGCAGGGGTAGCACCGGGCACCTGTTTTCCAAGAAACCACTCACGGCTCATCATCTTGGTTCATTTGAACAATCGCAATTTTCTTCCAGCAGTATATATATATATGCAATTATGGCAAGTTTAGGGCGGCAACTGTGCTCTCCTTTGTGGCATACCTTTCGGCGCCTCATCGATCAGGTGCAAGTGCAAGTCAACACAGAACATTCTCTGTTCCATTTCTTTGTTCCATGCTTTCAGTGTTCAAGGTTCAACATGATCGTTCTCAAACCTATCTGAAACCGACCTTATTCAAACTTAGAGACTTAGTTGCTTGATCCCTATGAAAGAAGGATAAAGAAGGTAAACTGTGTATCACCCTTGAGGGCACCCAAACTCTAACACAGGCCCACCTGAACTCAGAGACTTTTTCTCTGCCTGCTCGTATCAGTTGGAAGGTGGCTGATCTTAAGTTTTTCAAACAATTGCATTGGTTGCACTCAGCGATTTGAAATGCAAGAAAACAATTTCGTGATATGTTCGCTGCCAAAACTACAAACATATCGCAAACCAACGTCTCCATTGTGACAACGGAAGGATCTTCGTCTCCTCCGTGTCAACGATTTCAATCCTCCACCATCCGCATACAATCAAAGCCCTACATGTGATTGGTAACATTCTATCCACAGGAACTAGTAACTGTCTCTTCATTCTGCTTTCTGATTCAGTTTCAATCCTTCTGAAACAAACAGCTTAGTTCAGGCCATCTTCATAGAACAACTGGTTCAACGATGTGGCAGCTGGTTGGACCCACACAAATTGTCATTTTGGATCATTTTGGATATTTCAATACGAACATATCATCAAGTTTGGAGGAAAAATCCTTTGGAGTCATACCCCAACATGCCCAATTGTCAACCCAGCCACGTGCTACGTCAACTGAGTCAACTATCAACCCGCAGACGCCTCTGGCGGTTTTCTTGGTTTGGCCTGCTTGGCTGCCTGGCTGCGTATGATAAAGGTGAAGAACGAAAGAAGCCACCGAAGAATCCAAGGCATGGCTATCTGGAGGAATCCTTAAACCTGGCTAAGGATCTAACACTGTATAAAACATTGCTGCTGTGGCTGCTGTGGCTGACAGAAACAAGAAAAACCATCGGCAATAATTTTGGCAGTTTTTTGAGCAGTAAACCATACATTTCTTCAGGGTATCAATGATCTTGAGAGACCCCATGATCCGTAGGCGGCCACGATGGAACAGCGGAACTCAATCTGAGTTGCCAATCACCCACAAAAATCCATAGTGCACCTTGGGCTCGTCCTTCTTTTTGCCATTCACCTGCGAAGCGCCCGGAAGGGCATCGGGATACTCTTGGTATTACAGCAAAATTTCGACTGTGGGTTCCTGACATGGACAGCCGGAAGATACCATTAAAAACATATTCCAAACGAATGCGCCAAACGTGAAGGTGGAACATCATCCACAGCAGTCATAATAGGTGCAATTTGGTAACAGAGTAACCTAAGGTGCACCTGCAACCTTGCTTTGTTCGCAAAACTGACAGTTCAGTTCAACGGCGGGACTTGGAGTCTCTAATCCTACATCTTTGTGAATTTTTCACCCGCCTTCCAGACTCCAGGTCTAGAAAGCCTCATGTTCATCATTTTGCAACATATTGTTCTATATCTTTGTTCTATATCTTTGTTCTATATCTTTGTTCTATATCTTTGTTCTACTGTATATCTCTCTATATTCTCTCTATGTTTTCTACAGCTTTGATGATTTTGGACCCTTAAGTCTTACAACGCGCCTCACGTTTGGGCTCCCAAAGCTCGGCTGAACTCCGAGGGGCTTTGGGTGCCTGACATGCCATAAGCAAGGCACGAAATGGTTTACCAACTTGGGAAAGTCATGGTAAGTGATATATATATATATATACGTATATTATATATAGGTATCATATGATGTCATATATTATAATCATTATATGATATATATGGTACTTACGAATCCATGTACTTCATTGTACTTCTCTTTACGTACCCATTTAAATCGGTACCACAATATGAAACCACAATATAAAACCACTAGGTAAACCATTGGAGTACCAATATTAAAATCACGCAATCGTGTAAGTGTAAGGACCATATTGCTCATGCTGTCTTTAATACTGGTACAATGTATCCATGACCCCAAAATCAAAACTCTCCAAACTCGTTTTTCCCCATACTGGAGCCATGGAGCACCTTGAGCTGTATCATCTGTATCTGTATCTGGTTTTAGTTGTGGATGCACCATGCACGCAGTACATCACAGTACTTGATAGATTGTGACGCCAATGATCTACCACGACAGTTGTGATCCAAAGTTGTTCCCATAACCTTGCAAATCATTCTAGACGCCCACAACTGCATGGTTCTGTGCTGAAAGGGATGGTTCTGTGCTGAAAGGGATAAACCGTGATAAACCAGTTGGTATTGCACTGGCACTGTTTGACCTATGCTATACCCACACAATCTCCCATACACTTCCCTACATCCCCTGCACTCCAAGCGACCTGCGCGGGCGCGTAGCTTTTGGACACAGCCTCACAATCCAAACGAGATTGCGACTACCAGTTGCCCTTGGCGGTAAGATTTATCAGATAAATTCAGATAATAGATATCAAATTGGTATCTTTATGCAGATATCAGATATCTCACCATATTTCTGGGCCAAGCGCTTGATAGATCATGGGTCCAATTGGAGACCGGCCCACATACTGTAATTTTTCCACATCTATCTTAGTTCGCGTGAACTAAGAAGTGTATGTGTTTGCCTGTGGGTTCTCCCTGAACCTGAAAATCGTTGCTGTGTTTTTCTCGTCTAGCACTCCTTAGGTCCTTGATGGTCGGTCCAGGTGACGGCTCATGCTGCATATGGATCCAAACTCTGAAAGTCATGTTGCACACATCTTGCAGTACAGGTTCAGTGTGAAGCCATAGAGGGCGAGTGGCCACAAATCATCAACCATTTTTTTAAGTGGCCCATCCTAACTTATCTAGAAAGTAGAGTGGCGTAAACATCCCAAAAAGTGATCAACAATGAAAAATGTTTGAATCTGCCAATCGTTCAGTTTCATTGGATTACATTCCCATTTTTGTTGACAACAGAATGCATTTTTTTGGAAGTTATTGTTGGTTATTTCCCGGTCTTTGATTTAGATACCAGGAAACCAACCATCACCATCTCAACCATCTCCATCTCCACCAGCCAATGCTGGGGCGCAGGACGGGACCGCGGTCGTAGTCGGCCTGAGTCTCATGGCCCAATGAGATCCGCGACCGGATTAACACTTCATCCGCTTATCACGTTTCCGTGAAGATTTCTATGCCATGTCCGAAAATGGTGGCACACCGAAGGGATCCAAAATGTCTTTTTAAACTCAATGTTCTTAAATTGCGAATGTGATGGTTCTGACGATAAAGCAGTGAAATTGCGGTATACCCAATTTTTGATAATGCTAGGGTAAACCCATTTTGGATCCACATGGAATCCACGTAAAAATTTGGACAACTCCACCGACACGCCAGGCATCCGCACATCCCACAGCAATACGGCACGTGTGGCACCATTGGTGGCACCCTCAGGTAGCCGCATCTGGCGTGGGCGTTGCCGTGTGTCCCTTGCCTATCCTTGCCGTTTCAGAGGGAGATTGCACATTTGTTTGCTTATGTTTGGTTCATAAATTGGTCATACATGTTCATACCTACGCATGTTCTTTGGATTTGGGTGTGTAAAGGCCCCAGAATATGTAGATTCCTCGGTACAAATTCACATCCAATTTTGAGGTCGATTCCTGGAGCAAACAATACGGTAACATCATGCAACATGGTAACACATGGTAACACCATGCTTCTCCAGTGATGGATGAAGTCCTGTGCCAAAACGGAGCACGGGCTTTGTAATCCACTACGAAACCGATGGCCATCAATGACCGTTGCACAACCGGCTGACCGTGGGTGGGATGTACTTCGCTTGCTCGAGCTCATCCACCTGAGTGAAGGGCTGGGATCGTTGCAGAGCGTTGCAACCCAAGACTTGGACCGACGACAGCAGAAAAATCTGCCTAACCCAATCTGGAAATCGATGGTCATCAAATGTCGTACGAGTAACATGTCATAACATGTCATGACATGTCATAACATGTCATAACATGTCATAACATGTCATAACATGTCATAACATGTCACAACCTCATAAGGCGCCGCTTCTATCCGGTTGCACTGGTCGTTGGCGTCGCGACGAAATTATCAGAACCTGATGTGAACGGTTCTCTTTGCATTTTCATATACTATCATACTGAATCATACTGTAGGTATATTCCGAAGCAACGGCTGCACCTGTTGCCAATGTTGGTCCATCTGTGCAGTCGACAATCGGACAATCATTGGTCCACCTGGGTGCCCCAGGCCCAGCCAGCCCTGCGATGTTCTGGTTTGCGCCAAGTGCCATCAGGACTAGGCCGGGACTGCAAAGTTGGGGCAGGGGATGGCAGGGGACACTTCACAAGTCTTCACAATTTGTGTTGATCAATGTTGATCACATGATTTAGAGATTCATCAGCCTGCAATTGATCTTTTTTCAAGTGATAGAATGTATATGATATAAGGTTACCATATATTATCATATATTACCAGGAATCTGAATTGATGTGAATTGGTGACCCAGGAGTTGATGGCACAAGCTGCAAGCAAGGCACCGTTTCGTCCAGCGGATTGTGGCGCCATCCTGTCAGGATCACGCCAGTTGGAATTTGATGGAATTTGCAGATGATTTGCCAAGTTGGAATATGGCTATTGAGGCTATTGATATGGCTATTGCTCACATTGCTCAGAAATGAGGAGCAGGGATTCAAGCGCAATGGGATGGTAGGATCAAAAGGGGTCCAATTGCTGTTGATGTCCCATGTACCGCTCTTGATGAATGACCCTTGATGCTTGGGGTTTGCAGGGATTCGCAATAGCTACCGTTCAAACAATATTCTATGCATACTTTTTGTGGATCGGAACTGTATTCCGTTGACGTGATTCATGGATATTGGGAACATCTGGGAACCATAATCTCAAAAAATCCCCTTCATCTCCAAGTCATCTCCAAGTCATCTCCAAATCGGAAAACAACTTGGGTCCTCCAGGTCAATCTGCACAGCTCCATCGGCTTGATGGGCTTCTGGCGGGGGCTCCCTGATCCAGGACAAGCAACATGCTGCAATCGGCTGCCAAAAAGGATCAACATTTTTTCAAAAAAAACAAAACCTCAAACAAAAAAGATCAAAAAATATCAAGGATATCAAAAAAGATCCAAAATGGCTGACGATTATTGAGACTTGAGGGAACTTGTGGGATCGCGCCCAGCTCCATCATCCTCTTCTGGAATGTGGCACCCTGCCTAAGGCTCAAGAGTTGTGCTATACGTTCCGTCACGTCCTGGGAGACGCATTGGCCGGCGTTAAGTTTGGAGAATTTGAAGATGAAACCAGGAAAAATACAACAACTCAGCTGGCGGGCTATCGGTTAGTTTCCACCGCTCAAGGCACATTTGAGGGCACCATGACCATGATGCCAAGACGTCCTATGTAGTAGGCAGGGATTGAAATCGAAAATGTTGAAGCCACCATGGAAATAATCTGTCTGCGCAATCTTGTTCAACACACTGTAAGATTTGCAATGTTTGCAGGCTCGCAGTGGGTGGGTTATAAACAAGAAATCCCTGATGTATCAGCATCTTGGCAAGGTTTACATTCCCAAACATGGTATATGGAGGGAAGGCAAACGATGAGAAATTTGGGTTGTGGTTTGCTATGGTTTGCTCAGGGGTTGTTCATCCCTGCAGACTGTATTCATCTACATTATATCAACTGCGCATTATCATCGAAATGCATCGAAATGCCATGCAAGCGAGTTCGCAATTTGCAAAGAGCCATCGGCTCATGCTGTGTGATTGGAAATGACCTTGTCATAAATTGTCGATGTTTCTTGAAACATCTTGAAACCATTCCGCTTTGGGGATGTTTCTTCAGACCAAACCCAGTCGCATCAACTTAAGTCCCCTGCAACATCCGGCCCTCCAGCTTTGGCGGCTGCGGCAGCAGCCTGACAGCAACTGTGAAAACGAGCCTGTTGTGAAGTTGGGAGGTTATAAAAGAAGCGTGAGCCGATCATGAGATGAAAGATATCAAAAGAATATCAACAGATATTGAAAGTTGGTTTGCAACGTTTTTTGGTTGGCAAAAACATGCAAAACTATTCAGTTTTCCCCAAGCTCGGGAGTCTAGCCTTGGCTGCCGCCACGGCAGCAGGAGCTTGCGCCAGCTTCTCCATCCTTCAATGGGTCCAGGGTGGGGGGAGCTACGGTGGGTTCCTGAAGGGAGAAACTACAAACATGAAGCTCTACACCATAGATCTAGCGTGATCTAACGGCTGGTATCTGAAAAATCTCACGTCTCACATTGCCAACCCATTTCTTGGCACACTATACTCGGAACATAATTTAGTGAAACCGGTTCCTAGAAAGACTCTCAGCTTCCGCCTCATATCAATGTTCATTGTGGGTTCTGAAACCGATGAAGTACAACGGAACACTCCTATTATGATGGCCCAAGATGGTCTAAGGATTTTCCAACGGAGGATATCTCCTGAAATAACATCTAAGACATGCTACGGACAGCCAGTAGGGTTTCCTAGTTATTCCGAAAAAAGAATGTTCGAATCCACCACTCCTTCCACTCCGTGTGAGTTCAAAGTCCCAAAGCGTTCCATGCAAGCAAAAAGTCGGTAACATGTGAACTCCAAGACCGATTGTGCAAAGGTGCCTGGTAGTCTCCATGAATGCCATGAAACCCTAATGTTTTTATGTTTGTTATTGTTTGTTCCAGTGAAATCCATTGAATGTTTGGAGTACTTTGCAATATTTTGCGGTATTGCCATGTATTGAATATCCGACCGCTTGCCCCATGGCCCAACGTAATGCTGCTTCACCCATAGTGGGATCCGTGGCCTCTCGCGCTTGATTCGTTCTTCCTGCTCATTTGGAAGCAATGGTGGTTTTAGGATGCGAGTCGGCAAAATGGATAGGGGATAATAATGGATAATAAGGGATGATCGCCAACACCATCCACGCATATTCTGGTAATTCTAGTACAGTATCTGGTAGTCAGTGGAAAGAGTGGATCACCCAAGACAGTCCGATCATGTCTGAGTTTAACAAAAGTCCGCTTTGACTCCGACGCTAGGATTGATCCCTGAACTCTTCAACCCACCAACGATCACAAAGGATTCAAACGCTCGTTGCTCGTGTCCATTCTCTAACGAGTTGACATTCCTCATCAATGTCGTCCAAGAGCTTAGATTAGATCAGTTTCAGATTGTTTCGCAAACAGTTGCTATGCTGTGGATGCATTTTGCTTCAGGCGAGAGCCTCTTCCTGGTGTGCAGTCATACCAACTTTATAAGCAAAATGGCAGAGACACCCCGCAGTGTGATCATGAAACATTCTTCATCGGGGCTCACAAAATTTTTCACAAGTAAAACAGTGATCTTATTTTATTGCACCATATTATGAAATACTTCTTGAATGTTTTTGGAGGACGTAGCGGTGTAGCGTTGTGACTGCGCGATGGGCCTTGGCCACGCGTTCCGCCTCGCGTTTCTCGGCGAAATCCACTTGGTGTTTGGAGATCTGTGCCGTCAGCCTGAAGTGAACTGCAGGGCTCGTCCAAAACTGCAATAAGAATTCAAAGAATTCAATAAGTACAATTTTACCCCGGATTTTGATGGCCCAATTTTCAATCCCATTGGGGCCGGATATGGCCGGATAGAACATCCAGGTGGGTTTCCACTTCCCCTCATGGGACCCAGGAAACAAACAACTCAACAGGTTCAACACGAATGGCTGCAATTTTGTCGCACGTTTGCACTCTGAGCCTGGACCTTCAGGTTCCTTTTGCCCAGATACGACCAAGCCCTGGATTGATATGGAGTTTGGATATGCCCATATAATTATCCGTCATGCAGCATCATATAAACATCATAGATATTACTATATCTACCATTATCATCATCATCCATTATCTACCCCCTACTTCAGTTTCAGGAATAACTCATCCCCTGTGGGTCGCACCATTCAAGTTGGTCCTTGTCGACTGGCCACAGTTCCGGTTTTCTCCACGAACCTCCGGCAGAACTTTCATAGGCATTCAGAGACGCATAGGCTTTTTACATTTTTCACCTCATAACAATTGGATACAATTGGTCAGTTACGTACTGTTTGTCAAGCTATTTTGGTGAATTATCTTCCTACTTTATAGGCCAAACATCGTCACAGGCGCATCATAAAGACCATAAAGGGTGCATTGGAACCGCAACTGGAAAGCGTATGAAAGCGTGCTGTGTGCATTTGATTGTGATAAATTGAAAATTAATTGGCACCGGGATCGACCACTACTCTTTCTGAGTTCCCATCATGGAGAAGGACTGGTCAATGACATGTCAATGACGAATCGGCCATCTCTCAGACTTGCTTTCGATCCTAAATCCATATGAAGACATATTAAGACATATCAAGACATGACCATGCTGGAAACAAAATATGGTTTCCATATGTTTCCATTGGTTTCCTGATCCCCAAAGTGTCCAGGCCAGGATTTCTTTGGATTCCGGACCGTTGCTGCGCTGCGTCCACCGTAGGAGCGAGTTGTCTTCAAGCAACTGGCGTCGCAGCTCGGCTGAGTCGTGGTCGAAGTGATTTCAGAATCTCAAAACTGCCGTCTGCAAAGCTATGCAAAGCTAGCGGCATTTTATTTTGTCCAAACCTCTGACATTTCAGGAGAACAGATGATTCCATGAACTCATCATATCTCATCATATCCGGTATCCATCGGTATCCAATCTTATTTGGGCGTCTGCTCTTCCCAAAGTTGACCTCAAACAGCACTCAAAGGTGGCCCTTTTCCATTGTCAACATCTCATGAGTAGTAGATTTGTTGCTACATGTTGCTACACAATGGGATGGTCTTATGCCAAACCATTCCGAAGTGCTAGTGAGATGTTGAAATTCTGTATCTTTGTAATTGTACATAATTCTATGATATCTATGATATCTATGATATCTATGATATCATGTAAATTTAATCTAGATTTAATGGAATATGATTCTAATATATTCTAATACTGTATATCATGATTTCTGGTTGTTTCCAGATGTTTCCAGCACCTGCAAGCGGCTCCCATCAGGTCGCGGCAAGGCATCCTCCGGCGGCGAGCTGGGCAGCTCTGTCAACAGCGGCCGCGGCGCTCGATCATCGCGTTGACCCAAGGAGCGCCACATGGCGATCCCGGCAGATTCCGCGGATTTTCGGAGCTGAAACTGAAAACTGGAACTTGTTTTGGTGAGGTTAGATGATTGATATTTGAAGATAAGTTGGAAAAAAATGGAAAAAGGAACACTAGTGTGAAACAGTGTGAAACTGAATGTGCCGGTGTTTTTTAGAGTCTTGACAGATCAAATGCTGAAATTCATGCTGTGACCTGGGCCTCACTCAGCTGATGGCTGTGGTGCTTTTCAATCTGGAAGAACGATTCGAAGTTCAGGCAAATCAGGCCATTTCGCTGTGAAAAAAGTGGACGCTATGGCAAGCCTCTCAGCCTCATGCGAAGCGGAACTACAGACACTGTGGTTTGAGCCGGGCCACCAAATCCAGGCTGAGGCTGGTTGGCTGAAGGTATTTCAATCTTTTTTTGGCCCATTTCAATTACATCTGAGAATGCAAAACATGTACTCACAGCTCACACCTCAGTCATTTCAATATGGATTACACAGATTGCTTACTATTTTACCTTGATTGTATGTCAATCCAAGTGCGAGGAAAAAGGCATCATAGCAGTCCTGAATTTCAATCTGCATGGGTGGACCGTTGTGAACCCATCTAGGGTCGGTTCAGCTTTCACAAATGTTGTTGACTTTGCAGACCCTGCGAAAGTTTGTGCCAGCTGAAGCAGTCGAAGGCTTGGCAAATTCAAATATGAGATAGATTCAAATAGAACTACTGTACATCCAATCACAGGGATGAAAGAAAGAGATGCCCAGATTGGTAGGGTGGACTGCTGATTCAAATGGCTTGCAGTGATTCTTACCCATTGGATACATCTGCATGATGCAAATGATTGCATTCCGAACCGTCTCAGCTCCCTTTGGGCATGGCAGAAAATGAGCCGCTCTCGTTTCTTTTGGCCCCTGCCATTGCAAGTGTCCATTGCAAACGGACCCCAGGTGACATCAAGAGCATGCGCTGAAGCAGCTCAGGCAGTTTAAAGCACATGACACGGCCCATTTGTTGGCATTCAAAGTGCCGTAGACCCAGTCTTTCAATGATGACAAAACATGCAAAGATATGATTATCAAATGATTACTGTATCCGTCAACATTGTCCTCGTTCACCAATCTTGTCATCAAGCACACGCTTCCGGCTTGAACATTGTGCTGGGAACCCTGCGATGTTTTTTTTTGGACTTCCGTGAAATTTTTATGATGATTTTGAACCATGACCGGTCGTCAAATCGCAAGTCAGTGTGGGTCGAAAATAGGGCCATGTCGCGTGGCCGCGTGCCCTCAGATCAACTTGCTAAGGTCAACACCCTCAGGGTGGGTCAGGTGGACGCAAAACCCTGGAAAACTACTGTGTTTGGACCCTCAATTTGGACAAAATCAGAGAATTTGAAGCGACCCAAACCGAAACAAATCAAAACATGATATTAATTGATATTAGATACATTCATGATATAGATTGATATAGCATAGTCAAAATGATTCCATTTCAGGAAACCCATGCGTTGAGCCCAAGTCACGGATGTTGTGATGGTGGACGGTTAAAAGCCATGGCATGCAGTCTTGTCATGGCCCACAGCAAGAGAAACGACAAAATGTCTGCAAATGTCTGCAAAATTCATCTCATTTCTATCAGTTTTGTTGGCCCGCGTGCTTTGCTTCCAGATTCAACTGAATGGGGGAACCAACAGATTGAACCATTTTTCATCATTTTTCATCTCTTCCAGAGCCAGTCAATTCACAAAAAAGTGGAGTTGGCACGAGTTGGCCATGTAAACATCATTGAGTTGAACCCGACCACCGAACTTCTCACCATGGCAGGGACTAGACGTATTTTGGGACTCTCCCACAGTTATCTGATGTAGAAATCGAACATAACAGTGTTCCGAAAATATGTAGAGCTCAACATCACCTACATGCAGATTGATAACCAATGATATTGGAAGGATGTATAGAAATTGGATATTTCATTGGAAGGATCTTGGCTGAAAGCCTGTTCTTGGTTGAACCCCATGACATTCCTGTCTTTAGAGCATCTTCAAAACTAAAATATGTTAATAAATACTACTGACGAATACTGAATAATACTTCTATATAATACTGATAATTTTGATAAATCAATATAAATCATGCAATTAGATTAGATCATATTAGATCTGATTTTGTTCCGAGTCTGTGGGCACCACCCGGACCCCGAGCTGCTGCCCTGCGCCCAGTGACGACGCGGAGGGTCGACTTTGCAACTCAATCCCCACCTGGTCCGGTGCATCATGGCTTCGCAAAAAAAAACAGTGCAAGACAGCGTCTCTCAGCTTGCCTTGTCCACAAAGTTGTGAATTCGATATTATAATATAATATATATTAATTATATATGACGTATAGCATTGAACACAATTTTATACAACGCATTCCTTTCTGGCATATTCTCGGCAACGCGTTTATTGCTCGGTATGAGACCTAATGCCATGCAGCGGTCCAAATCACAGGGGTGTGATTTGTTGCTGGTGCCTTTCCAGATCCCTTGAAACTACTTCGTGGAGTGGTGCCACGACATGCATTTTAGACATAGCACCCGGGTGTTGCTGCGATATAGAATCGCGCATCATTAGAAAACACATGAAAACACCTACCCACTTAAGAGATCTTAAGAGTACCAACGGAGGTAGTCTTGATAAGCCTTGGAAAAGCTTGATTCTCATCAGCATCTTTTCATCAGGATTCTGTACGGTTGAAGAAGGAACGACGAATAACATCGAATGACTATGTTCTGAAACCCAACTAACATATCTGGGTCTAAGAACATGTCTTTCACCAAGATGCGTCTACGGTGTCATCCTCATTGATCTGTTCCTCCCAGCCGTGACAAGGAACAGCCAACACACCCAATGCGTACTATGCCCTTGGGATCACGATGCATCGTTCGTCTGTCTATGTCTGTCTTATTGAGTGCCTCACCGGGCACTACTTGGCAAAGCAAAGGTTGCCAGATCAGGATTTCAAATTCGGATACACCTTGAGCAAACATAGGAAATATTTCTGGACAAAACCAGGGTTTCAGCAACCGGAAATTGCATTTACGTTTATAGGACGATACAGGAAAATTGATTTCTGTTTGATGGCAAAGTAATTTTTTGTGATCCAATCCCAAGGCTGTAAGGGGATGTTGCTTTTTAATGCTTTTTACAAACTCGAAGATATCCAGTGCCGCCGTCAGCCGCAGTCCTGTAAGTTACAGAAGTCTGGGAGGCCCTTCCCAGACGCAGTGTCGAAAGTGGTTTTGATGGGCCCCTGCCAGCGTGGTGTGTGCACTCATGTTGCCCCCATCGGTGTGCACCTTCCAAGTGTACCCATTTGGTGGAGAATCTCCTTGCACAAATGATCGGGTTCACAATACTATCCTAGCCAAGTAAATTACAAGGCTCTCACTTGCTACAAGGTTTTACGACGCGCAAGTTGCATCAGAGTGAAGCTCATCCCCAGTGAAGGTCAAGAATCGTTAGTTGTCACACTTTGTCACTGCAACGAATTTGGTGCCCTGCCTTCTTGACCTTTCCCACGATCAATGTGAGGATCAAAACCACTTTCTCCGGGCATCTGGCAAAGCTGCAGCCATGTAATAGCGCTAGATGTATAAGCTCATGATTGCGCCTACTGTGTGTTCGATATGGCTCAGAATGGCGCAGATGATCGAAATCCGATTGTTCAGAGAGGTGCAATCCCCACATATCCCCCATGGTATGCATAGTGATGGCATAGTGATCGCATAGTGTGCAAAATGCACTACCGGAACGCAAACATGGGGATGAAAGAAAGTGAAACAAGTACCGGAAGTGAAGTGGACACACAGACCACCATCCTTCTAATGTCCTGGAAACCAACTGAACTCTGTGGATTCTAAGCCGGTACCATATCCATACGGTCCATACAGTTTATGACAGGCTGAAGCCATGCCTTGGGCTTCGAAAAAGGCACAGACCGTGTGAGGCCCACAGGTTGGGTATCCGCCCACTTCTTTCCTCTTTTTAGTGATACAAAGTTTCATGGAACATGTGGAGTGTCCAAAAAATCCACCGCAAACATCTTGTGGGTTTTGCTTTGCAAATAATCAACCCCCCTATCAGACTGACAAAGCAGTGCCTCACATAGAGGGAACAGAAGCCATCCTGCCATCTGATCGAAAGGTCGGAGGAATTCCAGGAATTCCAATTCGAATTGCTGGGCTTCCAGTCATTTCCAGTCCCAGAAATGGGGAGAGTTCACATCAAAACTGGCTACCATCTGTAGGTTGAACGGTTGAGCCACGGAGACAGAAACAAAAAGAACACAAGTCAAGGAATATTAAGGAGATATTTAAAGCGTTTTAAATCTGTGTGCTTTTTGTATGCTGTCAAGGACATGGCCACCAGTTCGGGGTCCTTCTTGGTGGCCGCACAGCCATTTGGATAGAACTCCATCCTCAGCATCTCAGTGGCAGACTTTAGGGCTGCTTGTGACAGGTGCCTGAAACCTGGAGTGTGTAAAATGCCTGAAAATGAGATAAAATGAGGATGTTCAAAGTCGAGTCAGAAAGACATTGACCAACGCTAGATTCACATAGATTCACTAGATTAAGATCTCTTGTTAACATCCCTTGTTTGGATGCCCCTTGAGGCCAACCTTTCTTGATGTATTATATTTACCAAACTATTGCTACACATGGTAGACCACCATTCTATCAACAGTCAAGGTCGACGCATCAAAACCACATTGGTAAACCCGGCAACACCCCCGACGCTGTATCAATTTCACAAGCTGGTAAGGAGACTATAAGAAACCGACCTTGAGTCCAGTCTTTGCCAAGCGGTTTGCCTCTGACGCCCCGGCTGGATATCACTGATGCCGGCTGCTGTGAAGCATGGACTACATCTGGGCCGGCGAGGTGAGATCCACGGGAAAACCTTTCGAAACATGCGGGTGACAGAAGTGATGAACTCTGAGATGAACATAGTGAAGCAATTTGAAGCGGAACTCAGTGGAACTCTGAGTTTGATCCTCCAGATTCCTTTTGCAAA
Organism: Cladocopium goreaui; assembly: GCA_947184155.2. NCBI lineage: Eukaryota > Dinophyceae > Suessiales > Symbiodiniaceae > Cladocopium > Cladocopium goreaui. Next base: position 60,996 of record CAMXCT020001514.1, read on the forward strand.
CAGTTTGAACAAAAGTGTACTCAAAGTGTACTCAAGCGGAGGATTGATCATTCCAAAAAGGGATTGAAATCCAAGAGTAGTTGGAACATGTTGGAACCACTAAGCCGTCCTATGAGTCCTATCCCTCGTCCTGGACTTCCGCAGACATTGATGAAAGCCATGACTTCCAACACCAATACGTTGCAAGCCAGGGCACATGGAAGCACCTCGTTGGTAAAGGTTTAATGCCTGACCCACCTGGCGTCAAGTGGGGCTGGTTTCAAAAATGATGGAACCAATATTATAACCAACAAAATATGGGTTCCATTGGGTTCCCAAATCTTTTATCCGTCGGGAGGGCAGTTGCGGTGGGAAGGTCTCAAGCGGCACATATCCGCCGACCCCAGCCATCTGCAGGGGGAGCGCGCCCGAGAAAAAGTGGCTTCGCGGCACCTTTTCTTCTGGTTTCAGAAAGCGACGTTAGGTAGTAGGCTGCCGTTAAACGCTTCCCGGCGCCCTCGGCCGCCCTTAAACCTTGCCCTTAAACCCTGCCCTTTAACCCTTCCCGGCGTCTTTGGCGGCCCAGCAGCATGTCCTTTGGCCACCTGCCGGGCGCTTTTCTGGAGATTTTCTTCTCGTTTCAGAAAGCAACGTTAGGCAGTAGGCTGCCCTTAAACCCTCCCCGGCGCCCTGACCTGCCTTTAAACCCTTCATGGCGCCCTTGGCAGCCAAGCAGCATGTCCTTTCGCCACCTGCCGGGCGCTTTCCTGGAGATTTTCTTCTCGTTTCAGAAAGCAACGTTAGGCAGTAGGCTGCCCTTAAACCCTCCCCGGCGCCCGGAGCCTTCATGGCGCCCTTGGCGGCCTAGCAGCATGTCCTTTGGCCACCTGCCGGGCGCTTTCCTGGAGATTTTCTTCTGGTTTCAGAAAGCAAAGTTAGGCAGTAGGCTGCCCTTAAACCCTCCCCGGCGCCCTGAGCTGCCTTTAAACCCTTCATGGCGCCCTTGGCGGCCTAGCAGCATGTCCTTTGGCCACCTGCCGGGCGCTTTCCTGGAGATTTTCTTTTCGTTTCAGAAAGCAACGTTAGGCAGTAGGCTGCCCTTAAACCCTCCCCGGCGCCCTGAGCTGCCTTTAAACCCTTCATGGCGCCCTTGGCGGCCTAGCAGCATGTCCTTTGGCCACCTGCCGGGCGCTTTCCTGGACATTTTCTTCTCGTTTCAGAAAGCAACGTTAGGCAGTAGGCTGGCCTTAAACGCTCCCCGGCGCCCTGAGCTGCCCTTAAACCCTTTATGGCACCTTTGGCGGCCTAGCAGCATGTCCTTTGGCCACCTGCCGGGCGCTTTCCTGGAGATTTTCTTCTGGTTTCAGAAAGCAACGTTAGGCAGTAGGCTGGCCTTAAACCCTCCCCGGCGCCGTAAGCTGCCCTTAAACCCTTCCCTGTGCCCTTGGCGGCTCAGCAGCATGTCCTTTGGCCACCTGCCGGGCGCTTTCCTGGAGATTTTCTTCTCGTTTCAGAAAGCAACGTTAGGCAGTAGGCTGCCCTTAAACCCTCCCCGGCGCCCTGAGCTGCCTTTGAACTTTTCATGGCGCCCTTGGCGGCCTAGCAGCATGTCCTTTAGCCACCTGCCGGGCGCTTTCCTGGAGATTTTCTTCTCGTTTCAGAAAGCAAGGTTAGGCAGTAGGCTGCCCTTAAACCCTCCCCGGCCCCCTGAGCTGCCTTTAAACCCTTCATCGCGCCCTTGGCGGCCTAGCAGCCTGTCCTTTGGCCACCTGCCGGGCGCTTTCCTGGAGATTTTCTTCTGGTTTCAGAAAGCAACGTTAGGCAGTAGGCTGCCCTTAAACCCTCCCCGGCGCCCTGAGCTGCCTTTAAACCCTTCATGGCGCCCTTGGCGGCCTAGCAGCATGTCCTTTGGCCACCTGCCGGGTGCTTTCCTGGAGATTTTCTTCTGGTTTCAGAAAGCAACGTTAGGCAGTAGGCTGCCCTTAAACCCTCCCCGGCGCCCTGAGCTGCCTTTAAACCCTTCGCCCTTGGCGGCCTAGCAGCAGTCCTTTGGCCACCTGCCGGGCGCTTTCCTGGAGATTTTCTTCTGGTTTCAGAAAGCAACGTTAGGCAGTAGGCTGCCCTTAAACCTTCCCCGGCGCCCTGAGCTGCCTTTAAACCCTTCATGGCGCCCTTGGTAGCCAAGCAGCATGTCCTTTGGCCACCTGCCGGGCGCTTTCCTGGAGATTTTCTTCTGGTTTCAGAAAGCAACGTTAGCTGTGGTTTTGCGCGGTCTTTCCTCGCCCAAGAACCGCGTTTTGGAGCGGGACAAGTAGCTCAGAAATCTCCTCATTTTCTATGTTCAGAAGTTACGTTAGGCACTTTTTCGCCGCCTTTTTTGCGCCTTGTCCGTCCTTCACTGCCATGGTGTTTCCCCGTCCGGGGGCTGTGGTTTTGTGCGGTCTTTCCTCGCCCAAGAACCGCGTTTTGGAGCGGGACAAGTAGCTCAGAAATCTCCTCATTTTCTATGTTCAGAAGTTACGTTAGGCACTTTTTCGCCGCCTTTTTTGCGCCTTCTCCGTCCTTCACTGCCATGGTGTTTCCCCGTCCGGGGGCTGTGGTTTTGCGCGGTCTTTCCTCGCCCAAGAACCGCGTTTTGGAGCGGGACAAGTAGCTCAGAAATCTCCTCATTTTCTATGGGTTTCAGAAGTTACGTTAGGCACTTTTTCGCCGCCTTTTTTGCGCCTTCTCCGTCCTTCACTGCCATGGTGTTTCCCCGTCCGGGGGCTGTGGTTTTGCGCGGTCTTTCCTCGCCCAAGAACCGCGTTTTGGAGCGGGACAAGTAGCTCCGAAATCTCCTCATTTTCTATGGGTTTCAGAAGTTACGTTAGGCGCTTTTTCGCCGCCTTTTTTGCGCCTTCTCCGTCCTTCACTGCCATGGTGTTTCCCCGTCCGGGGGCTGTGGTTTTGCGCGGTCTTTCCTCGCCCAAGAACCGCGTTTTGGAGCGGGACAAGTAGCTCCAAAATCTCCTCATTTTCTATGGGTTTCAGAAGTTACGTTAGGCACTTTTTCGCCTCCTTTTTTGCGCCTTCTCCGTCCTTCACTGCCAAACTAATTGTTTCAACCGAAAATCTTGTCAAGGTTTTCAAACATTCATGTGGGTAGTTTCTTTAGAGTTTCATTTAGGATTTCATTCATGAAGGTTAAAAAAAACACGGAAAACAAGGTGGAGGATCCAAAAAACAAGGTCCCCGTATACTTTGATAAACTATCATGCACCTGTGCGGCGCAACCATGCACCTGTGCGGCGCAACACTAGCTGCATAATAATAGGGCCAAAACTATCGTATAGATATATATATATATTATCTAACTATTGTACAGTTACTTAGATCCGTGAACCCATAAAACCATAGGATCATAATATCAACATGCACCCAAATGAAAAACCCATTTACAAATGAAAATTCAAACCTATCAAATATAGTTCACAACAATATACATAGGAAAAAGGTCGAAAGCCTCAGAATTTAGTTTGCTTCCTTGCCGATTCTTCCGGGGTCGGCGGCAGGGGCGGCAGCCCTTAAATAAAGTGGTTTGAAATCTGATCCGAGGATATTTAAGCTGTCTGATTGTCGTCTCTCAAACATCAGCTCTGTACTCTTCTTTGAAACTTACTCATGCTTCTTGAATATACACAAAGTTGGAAATATGAATCAGGCAAATTCTTTACTTCAATTTTGCCAGACCTCATGTTACGGATTGCCATGATCGTTAGTGACTTGGAATCACAAAGTGGATTAAGGATGTTTCCACAGTGAGAGATGGACAGTTCTTTATGCTCCGATGTTTTTTGGCCGCATGAGACCCTTTCAAACTCTGACCTCCACTCACCTCCACCCCAAGAACAATCCATCCCAATGCCTTTTTCACCTTCCAAGTGATGGACTTTACTCCTCGATTTTCAAGGACTTCGGCCTGGTGCTATCTCAGGGCTGCATGCGGTTCCCTATGCTAACATACTGAACTTGACATAACTTGACAAGATCTTTTCAATGCAAATCTGCAAATCCATTTTTGCTCCATTTCACGGATCTTGAGCAAGAAAAACATCCATTGTTGTATGATATGACCTTGGCCCAAGGACCCAAGGACCAGTTTCCAGTGTGCGATTGAGAAAACTACTTGGAATTGGAGACGTTCGAATTGGAAACACATTTCCTGGTTTTTGAATTTTTGGGGCAGCCGTCAATTGTCGACCAACCGCTGCAACACAATTTTGATCGCAATCCGATTGTGCTTGATCCCCTTTTTCCTAGCTTCCAAATCAAAACCAGTCACATGTATTTTTCCCCAACGGGGTCAAAAGCACCAACGGCACCTCCTTCTTGACCCAGTGCTGCAGCGGCCAAGCGTAGAGGCTCAAATTCCTCTCGCTGATGTTGTAGGTGGTCATGACCTTTTCGCGCACAGCTCCGTGCGGTTCATTCCATGTTCTCAATTGGATTTGACAAAAATGAAAGGGGGGGAAAATATGGAAAAATGATACGAAATCCGTGGAAATCTTTGGAACTTGCCTTTTTCATCACAGATGATTTACCACACGACAAATTTCACACATGATGCATGATGTGTGATGTTTATAGTTTTGGCGTCTGCATAAAAACGTAGTTAATTCCGGTGTTCTGAAACCAATATTACTTGCGAAATCTTAACCGTTCCGATTCCAATCAATATTCTTTGTGCATAAGTGGCGGTTCCAGCTGAACATATCATGGATTCATGGGCCATCTATGCACGGAAAAGAAAACCAAGAACACAGACCTGTTTGAACTACATAACTGATCATAACTATATAATACTATATAATCATAACTGTACAACCCTGTACATTTGCCTCGGTTTTCAACTGGTCTATGCGTTGCAGCCATAGCCCCACCTACTTCCTTGTATGATGGCCACTATACGGCCTGTGATGCCACCAGTACATTCATTCAAATTTTTGCTTCGGCAAAAACCCTGCCGGCAAAAGGGGGCCTTCCCAAAAAAGGTTCAATCAACGAAAGTCGCAACGTTGCCGACCTAATTTTTACGTAAGCATACGTAAGCAAGAAACGTGCCACCAACCCATAGTAGCCGCACCTCAAAGATATTGCAACCCACGGTCACACTGTCGTTTTTAAGGTCGATCTGGCAGCAAAATGGACCCCATCTGTAGCTCCCGCCATGACATGGGGACAAGGCAAGATGCACTAACCAGCAATAATCTGCAAAAAAGGTAGCAAATAAATGAGCAAACACATCACCTACAACGATGGGAGCGGGTGCATTTGAACAATAACTGGTGGAAGTCAACCGGTGTTAATGCATGTTAATGCTTTCCCTCGGGTGTTCAGCACTAGGAGCCTTCACCCTTCGCCCTATGTCAAAGATAAACGTTCTGTTGTGGACGCATGGCGCATGGACGTTGTTGAAAAAGTTACAACGAGATAAACAAAACCTTAAACCATTCGAAGCTCATCCTGGCCAGCAACGTCTACTGCATGTATACCAGTCAAAAAGGCTCAAGGTTTGCAACCCGCTGAGGTTAAACATGACATGAAGCATGTGTTTGAACATCAGCGCGAGACTGCTAAACTGCCGCGTTGGGGTAAACAATCACACAGCTCCACTGCCTTGGTGCGGGTTTGTACCAAGTTTAGAAACGTTTAGAATGTGGCTCCACAAAGACCTGAAACAACAACAACAACAACAAGAACAACAACAAGAACAACAAGAACAACAACAAGAACAACAACAAGAACAACAACAAGAACAACAACAAGAACAACAACAAGAACAACAACAAGAACAACAACAAGAACAACAACAAGAACAACAACAAGAACAACAACAACAACAAGAACAAGAACAAGAACAAGAACAACAACAACAACAACAACAACAACAACAACAACAACAAGAACAACAAGAACAACAACAACAACAACAACAACAAGAACAAGAACAAGAACAAGAACAAGAACAACAACAACAACAACAACAAGGCACAACCACCATATGTTTGCTATGCGGAAGTATACTGTATCAAAAAGTGATTCTCTCGTAATATAGTAGAAACGGATGAAAAAGGGCCTCCACACGGCTTTTCAATAAAATATGAGCGACCATTACAAGAGCCGGAGACGGAATTTGCACAATTTTGCACAGTGACAGTGAAATCATCCACGTGGGACATAGGACTATGACTCCTCTTTTACGGCGATGACGTTTTCACAAGAGAATTCACAAAGGATTGCAGTACATTGCAGTTTTGTTTCGGAACACTGCCGATGTCTCCGATGTCTCCGATGTCTCTGATGTTCGAAGTTTCGAAGTTTCGGCCTCTGGCTCTAACGGGCAGAAATTGGAATGGCCATGTCCCACTTCTCCGTCGTACCTTGGACGTTTGACTCGGAACAGAAGCAAACAACAACGCAACATCATGAACACATCATGAACACATGATGAACACATGATGAAAACATGATGAAGCTATGATGAAAAGCATGGGAGATATCAAGATCTGAATCTCTGTGCTCCAAAACTCCTGCGAAATCTCGATGCAAAGTGATTCAAGATCTTCGCAAGGTCTCAACACGAGATCTCCTTGGAGTTCCTGCAGAGTATCTTTATCATTCTTTATCCATTCTTTATCTCACATATCTCGAAGGTCTGAGTAAGACCTCTGTAAAAAATGTCTTGTGGATACAGATCCGCGTGCAGCTTCTTGGCAATCAATGGATTTAGGACCTAACTGGTGGTGCAAATTCTTTAAAGCATCGCACTCAATAAGGATCATCCTCCCACATCATGACTGGAAACGAAATACTTGCATCTATATAAGTGACCCAAGAAGCAGGGGAAGAAGTCGATTGGTTGCGTGCCATGATAGGAACTTTGTGCATTCTTACCAGGGGCAGGGGGTGACAAGTACCCCATCAACCATGCCCTAAGCTTAAATTGAAGTTCAACTTCAGATTGGCTAATTACGCTAATTAGATCTAATTAGGCCCAGTCCACTCACAAAAAACAAAAAAGACATGAAGGATATGACAGTATAATTATGTAAGTAATGTAATGTTATGTATATATATATATTTATACATTGCTATGTCTTCAGCATTCCGAGAGCTCCAGGCAAGAGATCAGGGGATCCGCGCGTGTCTTCATCTGGAGCCTTCATGAAGGAACCAACCCAAAGCTGATACCTGGCGATGAAGCAGTTGTCACATCCCAACAGTCCTTCGCGGTGAAGCATTTGGGCAGCAAAAGAACTGACAATAGCCAATGAAACAGGCTTTGAACGCGTGGATTTCTCATGCTTTCTTTTTTCTCTTGCAACTTATATATATATATTGGTCAAAATACTAAATGCAAATTAAATTCCTTTGACCGGTCCATCGTTGTGAAAAAGAACGCGCTTGTGAACACGCACTGCACTGGATGTTGGGTAAAGCTGATTTGCAGGCTCAATATTTCTTTTTGTCTGCTTGGAGTGCCATTGGCTGAAGGACATGCTGATGGTTTAGGCCGACCGCATCAACCTTGTGGGCAACCCTCCAGTGAAAATATGTGGAAATCTTTCCATATCAAACTTGTTAAAGATGGTTTGCATCTTAAACAAAATTAGCGGCGGAGAACGGTGGTGGCCCGCAGTACCTGATTTTGGTTCCCGGAGGACACCAGAGGAAAAGCGAGCAAAAGCCTCGGCGCAGCCGCAGTGACTTGGAGATACTTGGAGTTTGTAAAATCGAATGGAATTGATATTGAGGTTGAACGATTTGTCCAATGAATTTCAGTCAGATGTGATTGCAGGTGAACATGGAGGACCAAGAAACATTCGGATGTTTCGATACCATAACCATAATTGGGGGTGTCAAGGCCTACTTTCCTCGCAAGGCTGGGAAAAATGAGTGATTTTTAATGTATATTTTACAATTTCTTAAGGACTAAGATGCTGAGTTTGACATGGGGTGAGGCACAACTCGAGTCGGAGCCCAGCTTGAACCTTCAATGAAACAGCTGCGATAGTGAGAAATCTAAGGGGCCGCTTGAGTTGAGTATGCCTGCTATAGCTTGCTATAGCTGTTCATTGGCTGTTCATGTTGACAATAGGTCTGCTTTTCTCAGAGGAACAACTGAAGAGTTTTGATGAGGAATGAGGTGCCATTTCGGACCCCTAACTTGCCTATGTAAGCTCTATGAAAGGCTGCGAAGAATATACCCTCCAATTTTGGTACCTGAATTGACCAATGAAACTTGAACCAGGTTGTTTTGGAGCTTGTTTTGGGATGCTTGCTGAAGACAACAGCCCAATGGTTGCAAAGGGAGTTTGAGGCACTGTGTCGCAGTGAACATGGGGGTTTTGCTTTGTATCATGCATACATATGCGTACCATCAGCATTGTACAGTACACTTCTTACTTTGTGACCAGAGTTATTTACCTTCTCACTGGGTCCTGTGCCATTCCACGATTTCTCTCGTCCGTTGGGCAGGAACTCCAAACGTACTTCCTTGGTGGGCCATGGCAGGACAACGTCTTTTGAAGTGATAAAACACGTAAAAAATGGATGATTCCAAGCCCACTTATAGAATGGGAGGCAATATCATCAAGGATGTAGTACTATTTATATATATATATATACGTATATATATATATACGTATATATATATATACGTATATATATATATTATATGAAGCGGGGCTTCTAGTGTAAGAGGGCCGTTTCTTGTAAGGCCACACTGTGAGCAGCAACTAATTTACTCCTTGACTCGGATCATAATGCACCATACAATTACATCATATTACATCATAATTGCTCATAAAAATCATACGGAGCCATACTGTAAATGTATGATACATTTCATATCATTTCATATCATTTCATGCCCCGTCCGTGTTGGTGCTTGGTTTTGTGTAGGCATTTTGACCCCAAATTCGCGATTTGATCGGCTCCATTGCGGACTGCGACCGCACTGTGAAGGCCAGACCAAAGGGGTGCCTCTATACCAAAATCGACGAAGATCGACGATATCTTGTATCTAAGCTGTATCCACCAAAATCAACTGAGGTGTGCTCATGATGCTCATGTTGCAGGAAAGCCTTTTGTATCTTCCACTTGGGGGGCCAACACATATGTGCGACTTGGGATTTCGCTCGAGGGTAGAATCTTGAAAGAGTGAGCAGTGCGTAGACAGTCTCCTGCACTACGTGCGGAAAGCCCCGCAACTCCAGGCAGCAATGACCAGTGGTATCATGCCATTTCAATCTATTTCAATCCATTTCATCCTTAAATCTGAGATACCAAGACCCCGGGCGTTGATCCCTGCCAGCTTGAAGCGTGGAGACCTGAGGGCCAAAAACATCGAACAAATTCACATTGACATTGACTTCGGTTGGGGATGTAAACATAAAACCACATGGCTGTGATTCAACCTATATAGCTGCAATTGCAGCAACAGCGACACCAGAGAGATGCTGTTTGTCAAGTGTCGACCATTGAGAATTCACTGTGCCGTTTGAAAACGAAAGCGAACGGTCAAACGTCAACATTCGTATAAACGATGGAGGCACAAGCAATATAAGCAATATGGGCATGCAAAAACCGGTGGGCATAAGTCACTGCTGAGCATTAGCCTATCGGAAAAAATGCAGGAAATTAAGAGGGCTCAACTCCCAGAAACGATCGCTGGCAGATGAGCTGGGCTACTGTCAAACATGTAGATGAGGAATGATGAGGATACAAGCAACACACAGGACGACGCAACCAGAACAACTAGCAAAGAAACGGTCTTTGGCGATGTTCTATATATATATATATTATATCTATGTATAACCCAAAAAATATGTCTTCATGCAAATACAATAGTGACTAAGGTCAGGATGTGGACATTCAGAATCAGAGCCTGAAAGCTAAAAGTTTAAAGCGTGGCTTCAAAACCAGCAACAATACCAACAATATTGTACATCAGTTGTGGTTGATGGATATTCTGAGGGTGGAAGCAGTCGATAATATAAAGGTTACTTGAACACAATGCCTGGCAACAACCCAGGTCTTTTGATCTGTGTTTTGACCCATACTGGATCGTGTAAAAATCAGAATTTGGGCAAAGACCATTCAAACAATTCAAGTCCTACAAACATGCCTCTGGACGTCCAACGAAATCACACTTTGGAGTGTCCAGGGACTTTTTGTCGCATGCTGCGCCGAGAAACCACATGGGCGTGCCCTTGGGGCAAAGCTTCTCCTAGCTGTGACATGGAGATATGCGGGAAACCAGCATGACTTTGGGGCTTTCAAATTTGATTCATACTTTAATATTATATTATATATATATGAGATTGGACCGAAAAAAGGCCATGAGATCTTTCTGGAAAGACATGAACATACTATCCATGGTTGATTCACCAACAGCGATGACTAACCATGGCAGGTTTTAAAAGAAATCATTTTCCTGTAGCTATGCGCTTGGCATGGATAGTGAAGAGACTCTCCATGACTCTCCTGGAAGGATGTATCATTATCATGAGTGGTTTACAAGCTTTACCAGGTCAGGACATTGCTCTGACTCTCCAGTCGTCATAGAAATTCACAGAAACCACTGTTTTTTTTGGTGATCTATGCCCCAAAGCCTCAGAGGTTTTGCGGGACTTAAAGAATTTAAAGAGCAAAGACTCATGATGGTCTACTCTTGAAGAATGCGAAACTCATGTCGTAAATGCAAACAAGACTAGCAGCTGAGGCTGCAATGCAACAAACGCGATTAAGTGCAGAACATTGGTGTTTCAATTTCCATGCTGGCCAGCAATGGCATCTTTATTCCAGAAGAACTTTGGACGTTGCTATCTTTGCATTATCTCAACACTACCTTTGCTAACTCTTTGTCAACTTTCCATAACTTTCCAGAAGCCTTCCTCTCCCAAGATCACGGAAATCGCTCCTCGCTTTTGAAGTTCTTGATGGTCCACCTCCCCAAAGCACGTCTGAATACAAAGTGAAAATCTAGCTAAAATATGCTTAAATAGATAGAAATAGTTTCAAAATTGCGATGAATGAACAAGATTGAACAAGTTCACTGTGACAATCAAATTCAGTGAATACCGTCGCTGACAGAATCATCTGCACGACCATTTACGATTGATCAAAGAAATCTTGCATTGCTTCATATCACTTCCTGTCACAAGCGTCATATCATATCATATGTATATATATACATGATATTAACATAATATTAATATTAATATAATATCTCATGTTCACTTTATATCATTTTATATCATCCCGTGACACAGTGGTGCAACATGGTGCAACTCACCGGTGTCCCGGAGGGTCAAAACAGGAGCTACAGAGCTACAACTAAATCTGCATCGAATGTGCATATAATCTGCAAATGTTTGACAACTCAAACCATCAAATCATAATAACTCATATCAGATTATGTGCAGCCTTGATCACACCGAATCAAAAACCATCAAACCATCACAAGAAGCCATGATGAGCAAATGATGAGCAAATGATGAGCAAATGATGAGCAATAAAAAAACAAGGTGCCAGTCCCCAGCCCTCAGTCGTTCCATGACCAGGTGCACACTGCCGCCCTGCACTGCCCTGAGATTTCCCAACTCCACAGTTCGAACGAAGGAGTCAGTGGAGCTGTCATTGAAACCAATACCTAAGCTGTCAGCATCGGGTGCTGGTTGGGTTGACAGAAAAATGCTATGACACAACAGGGGAAGTGGTGAAACCAACCAATGGAGAATGTGTTGCGTCAATCTCCTGCACTGACAGCCAAAACCCAGCGTCAACGTTTTGAAACTGAATAGCTCGCGACATTTCAATTCTACACCAAAATACCTGCAGAAGTGTTTTTCTTTGCCTGTGTGTTGTGGGAATTGCGAAGTCGAAGCTGCCCTTGGCCTACCTTTGGGCCGCGAATCTTGGAAACGGCAAAGTTGTCTTCCAAGAAACATGTTCGTCATATTCGTGCGGATATAAATAAAGGGCTTGAAAAGGTCTGGATAGGTCATGGTCTGGTCATGGTCTGGTCTTGCAGAATTCCAGGTTTCGGATGTCCGACCTGGGCCCCCCTGGCTGCGCGGCTCAGTCTCTTCATATTCTCGGACGCGCCTGGCCCGGTGATATCTGGAGGATTCTGCGAGGCATCTGGCATCTGCTTGCCCTTTTTAAACGTTTTCAAGAGTGATGCCGTGAGATGTCTGCAGATCCAACATTTCGTACCTCTCAACAAATTTGTGACGCCACATGTCTCCCAAAGAAACTCGAAGCTTTTCCGTGGCAGTGAGCTCTGGATGTTTTGCTTGTTGCCATAGATGGTAAATGATGGTAAGAAGTACTACAGCTCTTCATCGTCTTAGCTGAGCCGTGCCGTGCCGACCTGAAACTGGTGTTCCCCAGCTGCACAATGGTCATCAGTTCATAATGTTCAATTCCACATTGATGGGAGTTGCACAGCCTATGTTACACGATGTTACAAGGAGACACATCAAATTCGCCCTGGAACTTGACTACGCTCGTTCGTTTTTGGGTATGTTGCCTGCAGGTGAACTGCCGGTGAATCAGTGCATCAACAAAACTGTCTGAGGGAAGCTGTTTGAACTATGGTAAACTATGGTAAACTGCTTGAGAGGTGGAAGGCCTTGTGTTTCGTTCAAATTCCAACAAGCCGAATCGGTGGCAGATTTGATCATTGATGAACCTGCTGTAATGATGTCACGAAACTCCCAAATTGGTACCAAGTTGTTGGATTGAATGGGTTCTGTTGATCTTAACGTTTGAGCAGATCAAATTATTTAGCAAACTGCCAGCCTGTTCACTAATGAAAGCTGTTTATGCCAGATTATGCATGCTGTTGGTTGGGCTCCTCCATCAAATGGCATATAAACTACAGGCATCCGAAAATAATTGAATTTGCAGATTGGTTTGATATGGGTTGACTATATCATTATATCTGAGGGATTTGGGTCCCTGCGTGAAAATGTTGCATGTCCCCTGCTGAAAACTTGCGCTGCTGATGGGCAAACAGTTTTTCACTGTTGCAACGGCAGTTTCATTGGGGAGCACCTGTTGTTCTGGACAGTGAGATCGTTGCAGACCATCAGTAGAATTCTCCATAACAAATTAATCCATCCGAAAAATATTTAAAATACTACCATCATCGTTGTAATCCACGTGTCACAGCCTTCTCAACTCCTCAATCTCCGATTGAATCCTCAAGTTGAAAGGAGAAATGCTTCGGTGCCAGAGGGCCATGCAGCCTTGGGTTTTCCCTCCGAATAGGCTCCTTCTTGCGTACTGAACACAGTATCTAGGGGTGTCCAGAAAAGACCTCAAGCGTTTCTTTCAAGGACTGAGATTTTCAGCCACTTCATTCTATCTTCGTCATAGTTCCCTTGTCAGTCTTGAAACGTAACTCTTTCCGTCAACTGAATTGAACATATCGGCCGCTTACCACTTGAGGATACAGCCAGTAGATGCCAGTAGTGGCTTTTGAACATTTTCAACCGCCAAGTAAGCCAAGTGAGCCAAGGCTCTTTTTCACCTCTCTCACATGTCTTTCCTCCTGGCAAGGCCCACCAGATCTTTGAGGGTTTTCCCGACATGATGCGCAGATCTCACATCCTATCGACACCCTGTTGTGAATGAAGAAATCAACATAAAGCATAAAGTTATCATCTACCCTATCATCGAACATGTATAAATGTCATACCATACTGTTTAAATGCGTCAAGATCCAAAGCGCTTCCTAATGCCATCTCGAAACCAAAATCCTCTGCGAAGCTATGTTCTCAACCGAGCAATGCTCCAGTCCAAGCAACAGCAAACGGAAATTTCATAGGCTTGAAATTGATCCAGTCCAAGCTTGCAAGCAACGAATTACTTCCAATCCGTGGAATTCATGTCTATGCATTCTATGTGTAATCAGTCCTGCTTTTCCAGCTCAGCTTTCAAGTCCTCAAACTTCTGCATGCTGTGCCGGCACTGCACGACAGTGCTTGTGGGGAGGTACTTGGCACTACGATGTGAAGACCTGAAAGATCAACAGCCGCGGAATATCCAGGTTCCAAGTAGTGCAATCGATTTTTGTAAAGGATTTTGATCATTTTTGATCCGTGGCAATGATCTCCCTTGACCACATGATTCATCATGATTCATCATGATTCTCTGGTTCTCACATGCTTCTCATGTGCCAGTGATTCTGATTCAATGGGCCCTACAGTACCGCTCAGTGTTGTGGATTTGTCAGGGATGCGAGGCTCACAAATGTCAATTCACAATCAAGCTGCTTCCACTGGTACTTGTATTTAATTGTATTTATGTATTCCCTGATTGGGTGTCATATGGTGTCATGGCTGTGGTTTTTTGTCGTGCTCTCGTTCTACGTCTGTCAAGTCGGAAGCTTGAAGGAAGCAGGGCGACAGTGGACGTGTGAGCGGATTTGTTGAGGAACCAGAGACATTTGACATGGAAAGTGATGAAAGTGTAAGTCACATGTAAGTATTGTGATACTTTAATCTCCACTCAGCTCGCCTAAGCTGTGTCATTGCGAAACAACGGACGCCAACAAATAGACGGGACATTCGTCGCATAATACCTCTACACCAAAGTCTCCAAACAAAATGACTGAAATGACATCTGATTTTGATCCCCGTTTCAGCCCCCATTGATTGACTTGGGTGTAATCAGTCATGCCGACAGTGAGCTGCTTACACCACGGCTGTCGCCAAGGATAGTCATGCCAAGTTTCGTTGAAGACGCTTTATAATATATATATAATTATATATGTATATATATATACATACAGTATGTAATGTTAAATTCATATATATATATATACACACTGGATGTAAACATCCCCTTTTATGGGACATATCGCAGCATTGTGACCACTTGGCAATTGGAAGGATATTGGATCGCAAACCCCAGCAGCCGTCAATTTCCGCTGTTTTCACCTCTTTGAGGAGCTGCAGCTCTGGAATTGGGCTGCCGTGGGAATGAAACAAAGCGAAATGGCCAAATGATGGGTGTCTCTACAGCCTCGCAATATCGTGGGATATGCCAAGAGTCATCAAAAACCAACTATCCTGATGAAGTTTTAAAGCACTTGAGTGTTGGACAAACCGTTGGTGGTTTCCACACTTCCTGTTCTTGTCTAACACCGCTTTGAAAGATCACCAAAGGAAAGAAGAGGCCCAATTCCTTTGGTACACGGTGTGTAAGAACAACAAACAAACAATTTTTGAAGGAGGTAGCCCATGAACAACCGAGATACTGAACAGTGCCGGTATTGAATGATGTAAGTATACTAGTATAGACCCTTCCTGACCTTGACGCAACAAGTCGACTGTTTTGAGTAACCATTCCAAAACACCAGGCAGGGGGGCATAATGGGCATAGCCACACAGCAACTCAAGCTCCCAGAACCGGATCTCGGTGCCAAAGCAGGAAACATATGTTACTTTTTTTCAATTTATTTTCTTTTCCGAAGGAGGAAAGTGCAAGGTGCCAAAAATTGGATGTTGGTTGGATCGGGGTCGATGGATCGGAATGTAGATTGGTTGGATCGGCGAGGTTGGATCGGGACAGTATAGATGGCAACTTTGCCGGCTACCCCAACCGTCCCGACCATCCGACCATCCCGACTATTCCAACCGTCCCTAAAGAAACCCTGATAGAACCCAAGGAACCCAAGAAACCCTCATCCCGACCATTTATACACGATGTTGATCCAGGATCATCTTTGACGCTGATTCTGTGACGCTGATCCGAACATTTGGATGTTGATTCCGGTGATGCTGATTCGACTCGATAGTTTCTGATCCGAAAATTGCTCGCCACAAATTGGAGAAAATCATGCCAAACAGCAGCGTTGGCCCAGCAAGTCGAATGGCAACGCAACAACCGGGTTGGAAAATACCATAGTACCAACATGCTAAAATCATGTTTTTGCTGGCATAATCCCAATTTAATGATTCCATTTTTCATCACACACGTATATATATATATACACACACACGCACACAAACGTGTATGAATACGGCTTATATCTATATCTATATATATATATTGATGCATATTCATTTCAGTCACGTTCCACCCATCATCCAAGGGGTCTTCACGCATCGAGAGCTTCTACGAGCTGATGAATGTTGGCTGATTCTTTGGCCTCAGCATAACAAGTCCGGTCCGCAAGGCCGTAAAGCTTGGTGGGGATGCTGGAAAAATCTTGGGAATTAGGACGCCTCAATGAATACGTTTTTGACTGGGAAAAATAATCGGTATGACACTGCGACATTGGTATGTCGGAAAGGTTTTTAAAGGACATGTTGCGGGTAGCATGTCGAGGATGTGAAGCATCGATCTGAACAAGTTTCGCCTGGATGGTGTGTTCTTAGTTTGGTTGTGTGATATCAAGGTGTGAAAAACGTGAGAAACAACTATGGTTACGGCAGAATGACAGAAATAGGATGAAATTTGCCAGCAAAGCCTCTGTCATTTTTTTCTATATTTAATGCTTCCCCTGGAGGGTTACTGTAACAACCAAACAGAGCTTTCCAATTCTTAACGTTTGGTGATTTTCAATGGTTTTCTATAATTCTTTCGGTGACCTCTGGTGGTTTTTATGATTCATTTCGCCCCTGTATTTTGCATGAAACCTGCCACATTCTATCAGAATAGCATAAGTTGCAACATCTTATTTTTTTCAAATGTTTCCTCGATACGTGTACAGTACGTATATTTTGGGACCTCTGATCAACAAATGTGTGTGCTCTTCTTCATAGATAGGTCATCCTGGATGTCGACGACCATTTCCGGGCAAAATCAATCATAGAAAAAATAGAACCATAAGAAAATAGCGGTCGCAAAATCATCCAAAAAGGGTAGCTATGTTGAGCAACTGCTGAAAAACAAGAAACATGCTGAAATAGATTGGACACTTGCTTGAGACCAATGGTAGAAGCTGAAATAGGTTGGACAATCAGTTTGAAAAAAACAATGGTAACATGATAAAATAGATTGCTTAAAACCACTGGTAAAGTGCTGAAATAGGTTGGACAATGGCTTAAAACCAATGGTAAAATGATGAAAAAGGTCATACAACTGAGAAAACATCTGCCAGATTGAAAGAAACAACACTCACAACGACTGCCAACAGAATTATAGACCCCTCATTATATAACACATAGTTTTCTCTTTTTTTCCCGTAAATTCCCGACAGCTTATATATATATATACATACACATTTATGCACAGTGTTCGTCAAGATTGGGGCACCCAAAACTTTTGGTTTCCCTCTTCCAAAGGGCTGGTTTGGCATGATTTTGGAATACCCCATTTTGAGAACCCCGATCTACTCATAAATATATCCATGTGTATGTGTATTGGTATTTGGTGTGTAATATGTAGCATGCTGTATGTGTATGGGAATGCGTGTATGTCAGTGTATGTGTGATGTGTCCCAACCAGGGCTGTCAACCATTACTCAGTGGAGGTGGGTCAAGAAACCACAGATTTGGTCAACTGCTAATATTAACAATCCAATGAAGTTGCGAATCAACTTTTGATCCATATACAGATACAGACTGAGATAAACAGTTTGATAAACATATTAATATTAATATATATTATATATGGTAGTATATGTATATATATTATATTATATAAAATATTGAACCAACGAAGTACGATGAACGGTTTGATCCAGGCCACCGCATCAAGTTGGGTGAAGGCTTCCTGACGCCTCCGGAGCTCTTGCAGGGCCTAATGGCAGTGCCGCAGTGTCAGTAGAAAAAGGGTGCGTTTTTCTGTTTCCATCAGACACACGGGAAAAAACGATTAACTTATCATTTCATTAATTAAATGACATATGTGACTAATTTAACTCATAGAAATAATAAAGATGAAACAAATGGAAAAAGTAAAGAAACAAATGAATAAATACATACAAAAACAACATTTGCACTGAATGAATGACATATGTTTAATCAACAATGGAAACAAAAAATAAATATAGAAATACACATGCACATATCTAAACACAGAAACAAATCAATAACGAAAAAACCAATGTATGAACACTAACTATAAAAATGTTAAATGTATAAATCTGGTGACATACACACACACACACGTGGAAACAACAAGCTTTGTTTTGGGCCTGTTGAAAAAACGCAACCAAGGCTTCATGCTGGGATCCACGTTTGTCTTAAAAAATTCGGCTTGTTGTAAGATGGCTGTCAAAGCCTCAACACCACAGACATTACAGTCACTTTGACGTCGCAATTCGACGTCCAGCAACCAAGGACCACGGGAATGCAAAACATTAGTGAAAAAAAATAACTCACAGGGAGCGCACATGCACACAGCAATTTTAACTCCTAAAACCTGACCCCGGCACCCAAGAAGAAAAAGTACGTGTTTAAAACGCTGTTCAAAGGAACCTGAAAAAAAAACGCAAGGCCCTCAACAAACAGCTGCATTGACCCAGCAAGTGGGTTGACACAACCACAAGATTACAAAACCGCAAGGCACCAGCACACAAACACATGCCAGAAGTCACCTTGAATAGGGATAAAGGGCTGATACAAATGGTTCATGCAAGCGTGCATACACACATGACACATGAAATTACGTCGGTGGATACTTCGCACTCTGATTCCATCTCATCACGCTAAGCAACCCTGTTGCGGAGCCTAGAGCGCACACCCCTCCCAGGGCTCAGACTGCTTTGACTCGAATGTCTTCATCGCGCATGAACCACACAGGTGCCTGGCCATGCCAAACTGATGCCTTGGAATGCTTCGAACATCTTCGAACGGAGAATTCTGTTAGCATAGCAATGAACAGGAATGAACAGGATCCCAAAAAGAGTGCAAGAGCCAAACGTCTCCGAGGCCAACTAAAATCAACCCATGGACATTCTAGTTGAACACTGGAGATCCAAGCGAAAGATGATCCAAATCAGGTCTTTGACCGATGTTCCATACCAAACTGGTTAGTGACGGTTAGTGAATCCAGGGGCCGTTCATGGGAGGACGCACCTAAAAAGTCTGTCTATGGTAAGGAAGAAGTGATTTGGTTATTTTGTCGCTCCGTGCTTTTCCTGTCCATGTTTTCATCCAATCATTCTTGCAAGCGATACTGCACAAAAATCATGTCGGGCCATTCTCGACTCTCAGAGTCATCAGGTTTTCCCACCAATTAACTTTTAGAACTGTACTTACTGGATCTTACTGGTGTTCATTCATTGAATACTTAAGAATGCAAGAGGATCCTGGATCCCAGAGTACTATATAGAGCTGCTATGATGATTGTCGCACTAAAGTCACTAAACTAACTTCCACCCCAAAGCGCGCAGGATAAAGCACATGAAAACAAGACGTTCGTTCAAAATTCCAATTCCCAATATTTCCCAATCACCTTTCCCTTTGGGACAGCGCCTGCCATTGAGACCGATGCCGATTCAACTCCTGGTGGGATTGCTCCGGGATGTTTGGACCAGAGCACTGTTCTGGGCAAGTCCGATGAGTGAGCGACTAGAAGAAACACCGAACCCTTGAACCCTTGATGTTTATCTTCTGTTGGGGGTCCAAATGACTGGACGCATACCGGATATCTATGAAATCAAGGATCACATCTTCATTGAAGAATCTATGTCTGTATGTTTGATGGAAATCTGCGATTTTTCAGCCACCATTTCGGGAGTGCCCAATGGCTCCTCTTTTTCCTCCTCCGTCAAGCGTGGCATCCGCGCCAAGACTTCACGCGCCTGGAAGCTAAAAATTCCAATATACCATATACAGACACGAAAAAAAATGTGATAATCGATAATTGCCAAGTAATGCAATCACGCACCTGGGGTCAAAATGAAGTCTGCCGCATACTACTCTCTGGGCTGGGAAAATCACAAGCATTCATTAAATTCTTGGGTTTCTTGGGATGTTTGAAGATGCTGAGTTGGACATGGCTTATCAAATGGACACTTGGGGTATCTTGGGGCTTTGCATTCTGGGATGGACGAATTGAAAAAACATCTTGAAACCACCAAACTTTGAGTCAACCTATTCTTATGTGGTACCCATGGTAGTGTGACTTTGAGACGTTGTGCTACTGCGCTCTTTCCGCTGCCGGTCATTGTCAGAAGTACCGACCAAAAATAGTTAAGAATCAACGCTGGCCACATTCCAAATTTTCACGTTGACACCTCCCAGGTGCAAGCTGTTTTACGATTGCTATCTTCGGTAGTTGAATACTTCCCAGCTTTTACGTCGAAAAATCATGTATGTTATGTATCACTAACAAACCAAGGGGATGATATGCTTTCAGCCGGTGAGCCTTCTCCTCAGTGTTGCGCTGTTGCAATTCTTGCAGGTGTTCGCGTCGCGCTGTGAGGTCATGATAAAGATGCAAATGTCGCCTGCAGGATGGGAATCCCAACTGCGCAGGGTTGCGATTCCACTGACGGTCATGGACAAGCAACATCCTTTGTGTAAATATTCTTTGCCAGTTTCAAGTAAATTAAACATGTGCATGTACATGACTGCGCGCGTGCACATGTATGTTATACTGTTATGTTGCACTAGAACATGCATCGGCATCCTCTCACTGTGTGTCTCACAGCCTCTCAACTTATAGATTGCTCCAACTGAATACACATGCGGATAATTGTGCATACGTGTTTTGCAAAACCCGATGCCCGTGGATTTATGCTCTTCTTTGTTCCTCAGCTATTGAGGCTGGGACGGCACCAATGGCTCTTCAGCTAGGCCTCGGGAGGACAGCTGTGGAACGGGGCTGAAACCCAGAATAGGATGAGGCTCAAGATGCTACACGGTGTTTCTGCACCACAAAGATGCAGCATGATGCAGCTCAAAATGTAAGCCCAAAGCCATCCAAAGCCTAGAGCCCCGATATGCCCTGACAAAAAGCTACCTGCGACGGCAACATCCGCCACCCAGCAGCTGTCGCTGCGGCACTCGTCGCACCTCCCACTCTGAGTGCCCCTGACGTTCGCGATAACCTTGGGGTGGCACTGCACGGCCGTGTGCTGCACTTTCTATCATCCAACCCGTATATAATCCACTGTCATATAATAGCTCACCGTTGTTCACCAAGCACCAAGTTTAAATTGGTCTCAAAATTGAAACGATTTGCATTCATCCATAGTGTTGGCATTCATACGCATCATTTCGCCCTGCTTTGTCTTGGCAGGAAACGCATGCTTTGGAAGCCTCCAATCTACTGAGAAACTATGTTCATGAAATTATGTGCCAAGATGCTGGTCTTGCAAAACAAGCCCCCCTCTACCCAAAAGATTGCCAACCCCCAGCTGGAATCACCAGGCCCGTGCTACCAACCTGCTACTAGCAGTGCAACATGGGCAACCAACCACAAGCAAAACAGACACACACACACATATACACACGCACACACCCACACTCTTGCTCAGAATTGCTTATCGAATCGGCTTGTGAAGTTAGAATGCATCTTACGTGCAAAACACAGCAGCAGTAAACCTGACAGGAAAAAAGGAGCGTAGGCAGGATTTGAAATTCCATCGTCGAAAATTCCATTGTACACACAAATAATGTATACCCACCATAGATCATAGAGGAGAATTGGAAGCTGACTCTTCCCTTTCAAATCTTTCAAGTATCAGATTGCGACAACTGTGCAGTGTAGAAATTCCAAGCTCATGTAATGACGAAAGATCAAGGCTCGTGTAATCGATAAGGAAATTGGGCAAAGCGGTTCTTGGGTTAGCCATTTCCAATCACGAAGTCGAAATGCAGGTACGTTTACACCCCCATGCTGTCTGGTCTTCGTTAGCCAGGACAGACAGCCATAGGTTCGGGCCCCCCTCCATGAAACGTAAAAAAAATAACTTCGAGACTTGTTCATCAAGAAGTCCACAGGTACAAGTTTTACATTTTGCATCTATTGAGATATGTTGCGCGCGCACACACACATAATCATACTTCCCATGACCAATAGTTAGTACGACAAAATGCCCATTTCATTATATCATCCATGTTCATCTGATTGGAGGGATATGATGTTTATGTCGAGCATGTCTACACGTTTCTGCCAGTTCCATGTTTTTGCGGTCTCCTGAGGTCTCCTGAGGTCCTGACCTAAGCGTCGACCTTCCTTTTCGCCCCGCAGCCGCGCGCTGGGCACCGGCTCGCGTGAGCTGGACCGTGGGCGGGGCTTCTCCTGGCTTAAACGTGGACTCCGGTTACACCGGTTAGATTGTTGAAATTGACCCAAACATGGTTATATAATTTAAATAACACAAGATAACCAAAATAAAAGCACCCCAAACCAGAATTCAGAATGCTTTCCTGTATGTTTCGTGTCAACTATTGTGGGAAGTTCCAAATTGGACACAAATAATCCGAAAAACAAGAGCTCCCAAGCTTAGAGCATTTTGATCTATGTGTGCTATCGTTATATATGAAGAATGGTTCTTGAATGTTCTTGAATGCTTGTGGTCACCTGTCGTACGAATTATGAATTGGCCCGCTTTGATCTTCCGATTTGCATGGTGACAGGAGGCGGCTTCAGATGAAACCAAACAGAGACACCTGTTCAAAATTATCTTTAGGCAATTTTTCTGCATAGATTGGCGAATGAAATCCCATATTTCTGCTCTGAAGGATGCTTGCAAGTGCTCAAAGACATGTCCAAGCAATATCATCATCCTGATCTGCGCCTGCATGTAAACCTTGTCTGCTGGCACATGCAAGCTTCTGCGCTCTTTAAAAGCAAACAAACTAATCTTCCACAGTAGAGCCGCAAAGAAAGCTGCCGCAGAATATTCGATTTGGAGTTCTAGGAATCTTCCAAGGTTTCAATATGTTTCAATATGTTTCAATATGTTTCAATATGTTTCAATATGTTTCAATATCACCCTTGTCACATCTTGTCACATCTTGTCACATCTTGTCACATCGTTTCAATCTGCGCTCAATTGGGCCATTCAACCGGTGCGCTGCACCTTCGATGGAGAAGCCGGCGCCTCGTTCTGTTTCATCGCCTGCCAAAGCGGTCGCTGGGGATCCAGATTTTCTCCGTGGTCAATGCTTTGGTGTACTTTGTCGCACCAAAAATCATTGGTCCACAAAGTACAACTTTAGTGAAACCTTTAGTCTTTAGTCCAATGACTACTCTTCATGATATATGTTCAACAAAGAACTGCAGGGGTATCATCGCAGCGAGCTAGCATGACAATTGCCAGGCTCTACTTTCTTATGAAGAAAAAGCAAGAATAAGCACGGGTCTGAGGATTGCTGCCAGCTCAAATTTGTCGGCAAAGTTACCATATAGTTACCATCGCTGCTTTCCAATGCTTTCCATGTTTCTCAAAATTCGGTCGAAATCCGTGGAATCGTAATCGCGCGGTCATGGTGGACAGCATCATAAGTGCCAAATCTTCACCCATCTGTTGAAGTCCCAGGGTTTGCTTTGAGTAATAGATCATCATAAATCATCAAATGCTAGATCCTCGGAATCTTCAATTCTACGAAACGTCCGTTTCTACGTTGCCCTCATGTTGCCACCAGGGCTGAATCAGCATCTGGTATAATTTTGTATAATCCACCAAAATTGGGTACAATATGGTGCAATAAGAAGGACTCCTAAATTATGAGTACACTGAGCTGGTTCATCACATGTCCCATATCTAGATGTTTTGCATACGGATGCCATGGTCAATTTCCCATGATTGTTGAACACCCCATGGTGTAAGTGCGCTTTGACCCTGATCGATGGTCCAATCCCCTCCTGGACATGAATTCTTTATGGTCCTTTCATGCTCTTTTGATCCGTGACACCACTGGAGTCATTTTGGAGTCGCAGATGACAAGGGCCAGCTGTGGGCGTGTCGGCCGGCACACTGCAATAGGGATACGGACTTAAATAAGGGCCCGCGTGTGCAAAAAGCCGAAGAACTGGCAACCTTATCTTTCAGCATTGTGTTTACATTGTTCACAGATTTTGCATGGTCTTCATATGTCTTCATTTATCTCTGTGTTGTTTTTTCCAGAGGAGACACTCTGCTCTCCTTTTTTGAGTGTGCATTTGTGGATTTGACTTCCGATCACGACCGAAGATATCCCATCTAAATCATTCTACAGCTTCTACAGCTTGGTTGCCATGGTCCCATTTGGACCACGCGGCGCACGATGCAAGATTAGCGGTGTTGCAAAGTCTAAAACAGTCGGTTCAAAATAGTTCAGACACTCGTGCCGGGGAATGGCTCAATGGATCCAAAGGGCATGGGAATCCCACCCGGGAGAGCCCACCAGGATCAGGTTTAGACTAAGGGTTAGACTAATTGCAGCATCATTCCAATGCAGCGCGTACAGCATATTCAAGATGAACAGATCGAGCTTCAGCCCCGCCAATGTGGCCAGTCCCGGCAGGTTCGGGATGCACCCGTGAAAATGGGCCTGCAGGTCTCTGACCTTGCTGCCCATGGCAAGAAGTCGCACTGAGCTCTATTTGAGCTGATGTCTTGCAGGGCCATGTTCTCAGCACAGGGAATTGCTCCAAATTATTTCAGGGTCAAAGACGGTCAGCGGTTTCAGTCAAAAGTCCATCGCACACATATTGTTTCTTGAATTTTTTTGGTCGCTCACTTTAACTGGCTTTCAGGCCTGTTGTCACCTGCTTTTTGCTGTAGGTTGTTCTCAACAGCTTTACCACTTCAACTGCTTGCAACTGCCACCAAGGCAATCTACACGCTACCTGCTATTCAAATCCATTATATATACTATATCTATTTATCGGATTTAAACAAGACACTGCTTTTCTGGAGGCCAGTGCGGTTCGCTGGCATCATGCATTCTGGGGGCAGTTTAGGTTTAGGAGTTACAGCGCCAACCCGCGCAGCCAACAATGACCCATTTTCGCTGAGCATGCTGGTTTCAAGGGAAATTGAGTTTTGCTCACTGGTTCTTGTCTTAGTCTTGGTGAAAGAAAACCCAAAAAATAAGTGAACCTACCCCAATCTTTGCATTTGATTGCTTTAGTTTTCTTATGGTTTGAGCCTCCCACTTCCTGTGCTGTCCGAAAAAGGCCCTCACAAATCTTTGGTCATCGGCAGGCGTGGCATAACTTTGCTCTCTTCTCTGGAGCTCAATCTGGAGCGGAGCAACTCTTCCTTCGGCAAGCTGTGTAGGAACTCGGTTGGTGCCATTTGACATGTACATGTGTGATCACGTATGTGTGTGTGGATCATTCCTACGGCGGTTAAAATGTTGGATAGTCCAATCGGTTGGCTCAGAAGTGGACATAAAATATCAAGGATGGGTCGGTGTCATCGCTGATGTGCTGGTAAATGTTTGACCCCAATACCAATCGCACATCAATTTTCTCAGTGAAACCTGGAACACTCCGAAAAGGCGTGGGATTGGCCTAAACTTACAGAGGGCTCCACTTGACAACTGCCGCCGCAAGACACGTTCAAGGCTCGAATCCGACATTAAGAATATCCAAGTGTGAAACGGGACGTTTTGTTTTGCAACTTGTATGTGAAATTTGTATGGGGTGCCAAAGCATGGTAAAACCATGTAAAACCCAGTGGGAAAATCATCTTCCAACCCACCCACTTTGTGGGATGTTCCATTGAGTTTATATGACGGGTCCTTGAGAAGGTTGAGTTCCGACTCCATAAAGCTTTCAAATCTTGACATGTGGCTGATGAGCCACCTGGACAATGAGAACGGCCAAGTGGTCAGAAAGTTGATCCAACCACAGAATATATTGATATCATGTGTAACATACGTACATACGTGTATATATATACATATATATATATATGTATGTATAAATATATAATTATATATACATATATATATAATATAATATAATATATATATATAATATAATATATATATATTATATACGTATGTACATCTATATTAATTATATACAGTATATTTGTTGTCACCTACATTTGCCTATGAATGAAATCCGTCTGAAAATCAGATCCATTCCAACCCACAAACCATTCTCAAGCATAACCTCACGCCTCTTGATGCATTTCTCTTAGAAAATAGGACGTGCTTTTCATTTTATTTGCGCGGAGGAGAAGTTCATCGATGCACTAACTAGTGGAACTGGCCCACAAGACGAACTTCAATTGCACAGTAGTTGACAAACACCATTATATACCCGAATTGGGAAGCCCAACTGACAATTCCTGTGGCGCTAAAAGGCAATACACACCGCAAGGAGCACCAGAAATGACCATCTGAAAAAGGGGACGTCTTTCTCTGGCACCTGAAAACGAACTAGATCTAACATGATCTAACTAGGTAACTAGCCCGTAACTAGCCCGTGGCTCCGAGTGGCTCCAAATGCCCGGCCTTTGATCTTGGATGATCTTTGCCACATCCATGGCGCGGGCGGTGCCGCGGAAGCGCAAGCATCCCATGAAAAACTCTTCCACCTGTGGCGAGAAAACAAGTCATGGTCATCCCTGAATCAAAAATCAAGACAAATGGTTTCCGTTAATTATTTGCCCAGTCATTAAAGGCAACAGCTAGGTCTTTAATTCTGTTGATAGATGTCTCCTAGCACGCTCTTGAACTCGCATTTCTGCGATGTGAAGCTTGGGAAGACTGAAAAATGATAGCATCACAATGCAGTTTGTTCTCCATTTCTGCGATTGCACACCATCACTTCACTACAGTGGATTCTATAAACACATTGCTTAAAAAGGGAAGCACTTGAAAAGTTCTATCGAATGCAGCAGTGGCAAAGGCAGACCTGCTCAAAAACAGTCAAGGACCACAATCTTTTGGGCAACAATCAGCTGCTTCCCAGGAAAATGGGGAAAAATCAGCTGCGAGCTGCTCCACCAGCTATGTGGGTACACTTCCACACCTCTACCATTCCTCCTCCGTCGGTATCGAGTAATTTGAAAAAGGTCCAGGCATCCCAAATGTCCTAAGACAACGGCGGATACTGACTGCCAGAATACACAACACATAATAAAACATAACAAATACAACGCCGTTAATTGTTGCACTTCGCATTTCGCAGTGTGAGTCCCTGAGCTTCCCAAAGTTGCAGGTTTTGAGGGACCGAGGGACCCGTCACCTTTTAGAGAACCTGCCACACTGTGGGTCTCCAAGTGGCCAAATCCAAGGATTCGAAGAATGCCCGCACATCCTCAGAGTTTGAGCATGGGCCAAAGTGCTTGGCATACCCATGGTGAACCCAGACGAGTGATGGCTTTTAGCGGAATCTCCCCCACAGGTAATGGACACTATCGGGTGAATACCCATAAATGATCTCCAACCACATCTGGCCTTTGTCACCGCATTGAAATTAATTATGACTGTTCTGTGAACCAAGGAAAAGTGCCCCTGTCAAGCAAGAAATATAAAGAGTTATAAAGTTATAAAGGCCCCATTCTGCGCAAGGTGTTAAGCTCGCAAGGTCTTGTGGTTCAACTTTGACTTAGTGTCCAGTCTGGCGTATGCACAGAAATCAGAAGGTTATTTGATGTTCTTCATTGTTCATCTCCAATTATTATTGACAATTTTGATGTTTCTTGAGTTCAACCACCCACAAGAACAGAGCGTGAACTCACCTCAACTGGTTTCAGTGGGCAAGTGTCTGGGTCATTGATCTTGTCTTCAAACATTGCAAATGTGATGCAGCCTGCCATGTCCGGACCACGGAAACTAGTGTCCATGACAAAAACCAACATTGACGACGAACGAGCAGCACCTCTAAAACCACCTGAAACTACCTTTGCACCTGGCCAGTATTACAGTTCCAAACAAGTTCGAAAATTCAGTACATCACTGCGGCAAACGGTTGGTCAGTCAAAAGCGGGTTTTCCCTGACCTGTTTCATCTGCACCCATTCTTTTGAAGAGTTGTTTGATCTTGTTCAGATGCGTCTCCTGCAACAATCACCAGCGCAATCAGCAACCAACTTCATGGTGGCCCATTGAGCAAACAAAACTAAACGCGACAAACATTTTGCATACGATAATATGTATACACATTTGCATCTAAATGCTGCCAATTGGTCGGAGTTTGCCTTTGGTATTGTTATTTTGTTCGCGTGTGTGGGCATACCACCTGCTCGCATGCAATTTTCCACATGTGTCAAGGTATGCTTCAGGACAAGTGAACATTGTCTAAACACCAAATGTCCTTGTTGGCCATCATCGACTGCATCATTGTGGCCTGATCATGCTGCGCGCTTTCTATAGCGCTTTGACCTCAATTTCTGGCTGTGGCACAACATAGAATCCCCCTGCCACCCATTGGTAAAACTGTGAAAACTGTTTCCCGAATGGGTAGCAAAGGTTCTCGTTTCACTCTGGGGTCTTGGGTGTGTTCGCTCGACTTTGCGTTTGCGTCCGCAACCGTCCGTAAACGTTCACAACCGTTCGCAACCGTCCGCGTGAGGGCCCTATGGCCGCAACTCTTGATGAGTTCTGCAAAAATGTTCAATTTTGGGCATTTCAAGCGTTGCGTAGCCTCGTTTCGCGTGGCAAGCGTGGCACTTTGCGACATTCCAACATGCTTGATAAGGTGTCCAAAGTCGTTCTGTCTGGCAGGCACAATACTTTTACTTAGTTTTCAGAAGATGGCTTCCATTTTTCGTGGCAGGCGCAACACTTTGGAGACCTCTATCGTCATTTCGCCGGGCAGGCACAGCACTTTAGATGTGCGGAATGCTACTTTGCGTGGCAGGCGCGGTCTAGTGTGCACAGTGCGGGGTGTAAAGTGCCGAGTGTAGAGTGCACACTGTGGAGTCTGAAGTTTAAAGTGTAGAGTGTCAAGCGTAGAGTGTGAAGTGCAAAGTGTGCAGTGCAAAGTTTAAAGTATAGTGTGGAGTGCGGAGTTTCAAGTGTAGAGTGTGAAGAGTAGAGCGTGGGGTGTAGAGTGTCAAGTGTAAAGTGTGACGTGTACAGTGCACAGTGTAAAGCGTAGAGTGCGGAGTGTAAAGTGCGGAGTGTGGAGTGTAAAGTGTAGAGTGTGGAATGTCAAGTGTAACGAGTGATGTGGAAAGTGTACAGTGTAAAGTGCCAGGTGTAGAGTGTGAAGTGTGAAGTGTAAAGTGTATGGTGCGCAGTGTTAAGTGTGAAGTGTAAAGTGCGAAGTGTAAAGTGTGCAATGTAAGGTGTGGAGTGTGGAGCGTCAAGTGTAGAGTGAAGAGTGTGGAGTGTAAAGTGTTTAGTGTAAAGTGTAGAATGTGGAGTGTAAAGTGTGAAGTGAAAAGTGCACAGTGCACAGTGTAAAGTGTAGAGTATAGAGTGTGTAAAGTGAAGAGTGTGGAGTGCAAAGTGCAAAGTGCAAACGGAAGTGTGTGAAGTGTGTGAAGTGTGCGAAGTGTGCGAAGTGTGTGAAGTGTGTGAAGTGTGTGAAGTGTGTGAAGTGTGTGAAGTGTGTGAAGTGTGCGAAGTGTGCGAAGTGTGCGAAGTGTGCGAAGTGTGCGAAGTGTGCGAAGTGTGTGAAGTGTGTGAAGTGTGTGAAGTGTGTGAAGTGTGTGAAGTGTGTGAAGTGTGTGAAGTGTGTGAAAGTGTAGAGTGCAAAGTGAAAAGTGAAAAGTGAGAAGTGAGAAGTGTAGAGTGTAGAGTGTAGAGTGTGGGGTGTGGGGTGTCAAGTGAAAAGAATGAAGTGTGAAGTGTAAAGTGTAGCGTGGATTTTTTCAAAATCAAGTGAAGAGTGTGGAGTGCGAAGTGTAAAGTGTAAAAGGAAGTGTGTGAAGTGTGTGAAGCGTGTGAAGTGTGTGAAGTGTGTGAAGTGTGTGAAGTGTGTGAAGTGTGTGAAGTGTGTGAAGTGTAGAGTGTAAAGTGAAAAGTGAGAAGTGAGAAGTGTAGAGTGTAGAGTGTAGAGTGTGGGGTGTCAAGTGAAAAGAGTGAAGTGTAAAGTGTAGCGTGGATTTTTCAAAATCAAGTGAAGAGTGTGGAGTGCGAAGTGTAAAGTGCGGAGTGTACACTGTAGAGTGCGGATTGTCAAGTGTAAAGTGTCAAGTGTGGAGTGTAAAGTCTAACGTGTATATAGAGTGCAGAGTGTGCAGTGAAAAATGTGACGTGCAGAGTCTGGAGTGTAAAATGTAGAGCCTAGAGTGTAGAATGTACAAGACTGTTGAAATAACTTGTTTCACAAAAGTGTTTTACGTGACTGCATTCGGGTTTGTTGGTTTCTCTTGCTTTTCAATCATCGCAAGTGTATTCAGTAAACACGTAAGAAAAGAAGTACCCATCATTAGCATGCGACATGACATGCCAAACAACCAAGTCAATTTGGGGATCGGCACAGAAAATGCACAGGTTCATGCCAACTAGAAATAGAAATCAGAGGACCTGAAGTTTAGAATGAAGAAGAGACTGAGTTTATCCGCGCGAGCCAGAAAACTATGAATCTGATGATCTGGCCAACAAGGGAGATTAACCGGCAAAAAACTAACAGCGCTGCACATAGGGGATACACTTCTGCTAGTAAGATGTTCATGCACCTGACATTGCGGAAACAGGCAATTTTGAAGTGAGGTTCGCTTGGACTTTAATGTGGAACAGAATTGTGCATCGTATGTTCTTCGATGATGCGGTTAGTGCAAAACGATTCGGCGGTTCATCCATCACATGGATAGATATTTGGTTAATTCGTCTCTACTTCGTAAATGTCCCACAGACACACTGCCAACTTTGTGCAGATAAGATTCAGAACACCCCAGTAACAACCTGAGCGCAGGAAAAAAAAGCTTGTAGAAAGCTCAGCACGACGACGACAACGACGACGAAGCTTAGACATTGATTTCCATCATTAACACCCTCCCCACCATGACGTGATGCCGTTGGCACTACATACTGTAAACGTTGCAAAACAGTAGTACGTTCAGAATCATCTTTGCCCTCGCCCACGACCTCAGCCTCCCTCCCCCTCATCGCCATGAGCGTTCTTGTCATAGATAACGACAAAGGTGCGTATTGTATTGTGACCCCAACGCGTCCGGTTGCAACTATCATCCTCAACGTGATAATCACCAACATGACCACCCCCACCCCCCACCACCACCACCACCGCCACCACCGCCACCACCACCATCATGATTCATAATGATGCTGATACTGCCCTCACAACCAGCACCATCATCACCATCATCATCATCATCATCAGGCACCAGCAGAGGGCACCAGCACTAACAGCGAGCACCAGCAGAGGGCACCAAAATAGCACCGGAAAACATTGCAAAAATTGCTTTGGCTCCACATGAACATACCCAAGACTGAAGGCACTGACAGGTTTCCCCTCTACATCTTTGAGCTGCCTTACACATAAATTCAAAGGAACAAAAAAAGTTGTTTAAAGTGTAAAGGTGGTGCTGTGGCACAACTAAATGAAGATACACTGCAAGATACAGTAAAGTACTGGGTTAGGTTTGCTGCCTACTGGGGGCTGGGAGGCAAGGGGCGACCAGACCTCGACCTCGAGAACTAAAATTGCTAGGCTCCAAAAAACTGTCCGAAACCGAGATTGTTTTTTGAGGACTTTTCTGATGCAAATCTGGTGCTAGCCTGATGCTTTTTTTACTTTGAAAACGGTGCTTTTGTCTCGTATTTTTTCTTCAAAATGGTGCTCCTGGCTGGTGCAAGCTTTGTGCTCAGCTGGTGTTTTTTCTTCAAAATGGCGTTCCTAGCTGGTGCAAACTTTGTGCTCATCTGGCGTTTTTTCTTCAAAATGGTGCCCGTGGCTGGTGCAAAATTTGTGCTCATCTGGCTCTTTTTTCTTCAAAAATGGTGCTCTTAGCTGGTGCAAAATTGTGCTCATCTGGTCCTTTTTCCTTCAAATAGTGCTCCTGGCTGGTGCAAATTTGTGCTCATCTGTTGCTTTTTTGGTGCTTTTTTGGTGCTCTGTCATGGTGCCCTCCTTATGCATTTGATTTAATATTAGTTTTTCTGGGAAAAAATGGTGCTCCTGGCTGGTGCAAAATTTGCGCTCATCTGGTGCTTTTTTTTTCAACATGGTGCTCCTGGCTGGTGCAAAATGTGTCCTCATCTGGCATTTTTTCCTTCAAGATGGTGCTCCTGGCTGGTGCACAATTTTGTGCTCATCTGGCGTGTTTTCTTCAAAATTATGCTCATGGCTGCTGCACTCATCTGGCGTGTTTTCTTCAAAATGGTTCTCCTGGCTGGTGCGCAATGTGCCCATCTGATTCTTTTTTTCTTCAAAATGGTGCTCCTAGCTAGGCTCCTGGCTGGTGCAACATGTGTGCTCATCTGGTGTTTTCCTTCAAAATGGTGCTCCTGGCTGGTGCAAAATTTGCTCATGCTGCCGCAGCAGCGCAGTCGATAGGGAACATGATTTATGGTTGGCTGAAAATCCGGTGCTTTTCTGGTGCTTTTTTGGGCAGATTGTGGTCAAGTTGGTGCAAAATGTGTGCTCACCTTGTGTTCTTTCTCGAGGTTGTGCTCGCAGCTGGTGCCAAGAGAGGAAGGCTGGAGGTGGATGTGCGCGCAGAGGAGATGTGAGGTGATTCGCATCTGAATGTTGGGTGGACGGGTGGTGCGGCACAGGGTGAATTGGTGGAGAAGTTGGCACAAGGTTGGCCAACGAGAAAAATTGACTACAGCAGCCGTTTATGCAGACCATTTTGGGGCTTCATCTTTTCTGGTGCTTTTTATGCATAAGCTTTTAAATGCAAAACCATTTTTGAAGTGTTACTGAGCGGAGGGCTAACCTCACATCATCATCACCATCATCATCACGACCCCCACCATCATCACTACCATCATCCCCCTTTGCGCCTCATCATCGTGACTCTCGCTATCACCATCATCATCAAAATCATCGCCATCATCATCAACAAAATCATCGAAGCCATCAACCTCATCATCACGGGCATCATGATCATCACCCCTGTCATGACCGTTTTCATCATCATTGCTGCAAAAATAATCAACGCAATCTTCTTCTCCTTCTTCTTTGTATTATTCTTTTTCTTCTTCGTGTTCTCCTTCTCTTTCGTATTCTTCTTCTTGGCATTCTTCTGTGTATTCTTCTGTGTCTTCTTCTTCTTCTTCTTTTTCTTCTTCTTCTTCTTCTTCTTCGTGGTCTTCTTCTTCTTCTTCGTCTTATTCTTCTTCGTCTTCGTCTTCGTTTTGGTTTTTGTTATTGTTTCTGTCTTCGTCTTCTTCTTCTTCTTCTTCCTTCTTCGCCTTCGCTTTTTTCTTCGTCTTCTTCTTCGTCTTCTGGTTTTTCTTTGTCTTCGTCTTTTTTCTTCCTCTTTTTGTCTTCTTGCTCGTCATCATCTTCTTCATCTTCATCTTCATTTTCGACAATCTTCACCGTCCCCGCCACCATGACCACAATCATTGTCAGCAGCAGCAGCAGCAGGATCAGCGGCAAGAGCACGGCCATGAACAGCATCAATACAAGAACCCAAGGTTCAACATGTTCGTGCTGCAGGCTACCTCCATGAGCCACACAGCCAAAACATGCAAGAGGCATCCGTAGTCGCCCAGCGCTGCAGCCCCTGACTTGCATACAGCACAGAACACCGGCGCATCACGCAAAGATGAATCCGCAGATGCATTGGCCAGCCAAATCGGCAGCCAAGGTGGCGGCGTGAGCGCTAAAATGGCGAAGGTCCCCTGCAATAGCCATGCAAGCTGCAAGCTCCACATGGCCGAATCCTCCTGACTGCAGGCACGATTGACCTCATCGGCCCGTTCACCCCACCTGC
Organism: Cladocopium goreaui; assembly: GCA_947184155.2. Lineage (NCBI taxonomy): Eukaryota > Dinophyceae > Suessiales > Symbiodiniaceae > Cladocopium > Cladocopium goreaui. Next base: position 94,737 of record CAMXCT020001514.1, read on the forward strand.
GACGGCAGCGGGGCCTTGCCATTCATCTTTTTGTTGGCATTGCACCCAAGCTTGGCCAACCGCACAGAGGCAGTTTTTTGCCGTGTAAGCAAAAAATGACAATTGCCCCCGCAACAAAAGGACTATTAAAGACGATATGGTCCGGCCAATGCTGGGGAATCAGACCAACCTTCTTTCTACAAATTGTAGACCCAAAAAACAATAAAGCGGGACTTCCTCAGGCCGGAGCTCGCTGACATGATCAATTTGGGGATCATTAATTTTCACTCATGCCACCTATCGAAGTCCCTTTCCATGCATGCATCTTTTGAACTCGCTATCGGCTGCTGCCCTGCAAAGACGCTCGCATTTGCTGGGCAGTTGGCGGGATAAGGTTGAGGCATGCACCCAAGCAGCAACACCTCCGATCTAGTTTCAAGTCAAGGTGCGTTGAGAACGGCAAACTCCGTGAAGCTTATGAAGAACAAGAACAGCAAAACCCAGTGAGCTGAGATGAACCTCACCTCAGAAAAGAAATTTGCTGGATCCCAGTTTGGCAAGAACGCTCAGGCCTAGAATGTTGATACCAAGGAAACCCTTGCAGCCAACTATATCAACCTATTCCTCTCACCCCACCTGGTCAAAGCAGCATTGATTGAAGAAGAAGAAGAAGAAGAAGAAGACAAAAGCGAAGACGAAGAAGAACGAAGAATAAGAATAAGAAGAAGAAGAAGGAGGAGGAAGAAGAAGAAGAAGAACAAGAAAAAGAACAAGAAGAAGAACAAGAAGAAGAACAAGACAAAGACGAAGAAAAAGAAGAGAAGAAGAAGACTCAGAGGGGGAGGAAGAAGAAGACCAAGAAAAAGACCACGAAGAAAACAAAGAAGAAGACCAAGAGGAAGACCAAGAAAAAGAAGAAGAAGCAGACAAAAGAAAAAGGCTAAGAAGGAGGAGAAGAAGAAGAAAGAAGATGAAGATGAAGAACAAGAAGAAAAAGAAAAAAAAGAAAAACAGAAAACAAAGAAGAAGAATAGGAGGAGGAAGAAGAAGTAGAAGAAGAAAAAGAAGGCTTGCGCGCACTTATTCCCAAGTGCTTCGAAGTTACCCAGCTAAAGGATGCTCAAGAATCTGAAGGATGCCAAAGGCATGGCATACAAGACGAAGAAAATTGAAACAAGAAACTTGCCACTTACGGGGGAGCCTCGATCGGCAACCTTATACACTCATCAATTCAACCACTCCCCTTCGTTGCTACATTAATAGCTACTTAGCAGCTGCTCATTAGATCAGGATGGCAAGGAGCAAATGCGCTGAACACTATGGGTTTTCAGGCTTTGCGTCGCTAAGGAAAGATGCTTAGGTGACAATCCCACTGATCACTGGTGGCCGGAACATTGAATGCGCTTGCCAGTTGTGCTGGCAATGACTTTGAGGGGCGCAGCCCGTATTGTCAGGGGTCGTGCCTTGCACCGGACAAACTCTTAAGTAAAACCTACGACAGAAGAATCCCAGAAACACTGGGACACACTGGGGTGGCTGGCGCCAAGCAAGATGCAAACAAAGTATGAATCTAGCAACTTAAAGACACAATTGAGAACGTGCAGTTTTGTGAGGGATATCATTGCTTGGGCTCCAAAATCCGTAGGCTTGGCCGCACACAACCTCCAAGCATCTCATTTTGGACGTCAATCAATTTGGTATTGGGAAGTTGGGAAGGTCCATGTTTTAAAGATGGAGAGCGGTGGTATCAAAATGCCTCCCAGTGACGGGTTCTAGAACTTCTTGCCAACTCACACCATTGGCAATGCTCATGAACAGGCTGAGCATACAACCTGCCAAAGAACCTCAAGCACTCTTCCAACAATTCTGGGCTCGAAAGTGCCACGAGTGCGTTCGTGCGTGTTGGTGTGGAATGTAGCGGTTTTCTGGACAAGGACCCTCACCCACAGTGAACACATGCTGCTCAATTTTCTTATTCTGGAAAAACCATGTCTCAGGGATGGCACCATCACATCACGTAATTGACTAAAGCAATGTGCGGCAAAGGAACCGTAATGTTTCTCACTGGCCCTCACCTGCTCTTCCGGCATCCGCGGCAGCGAGTCATCCGCATTGTAGCCATTCACAACCTCTGGATGTGCTCAAGGCAGCGAACACAAACGGGCCTCTTCCCATGCCCCAGAAAACTTTAGCTGCATGTCTGCATTGCAAATTCCAACAAGGTGACGGTAACAACGTCTGCATCCGACTCGTGGAAGGGCATGATAAAAACTTAACGGCGCATGTCTCGAAGCTTTATGACACATAACACTCGTCACTGTGCCGCAAGCTCACAAACACAGACTTTAAGCTATGTGTTTCAAATTGTTTTTGTTTCGATATCACAAGAGCTCAGTGCAGAACAACCATTTCATGGGCCATCTGGCTGAATGGGCACCAGTCCACTGGAGTCGTTAAACTTGATGGCGGTCAGACATCACTGCACACTGCGAGTGGAGCAGCAGTAAAACTTACAAATCACGGGCACCTAGAAAGAAAAATGTTAGACTTGCACAAATGCCTTGGGGCTTTGTGGTCTTGGCACCGTCAGACTTTTGTGATGCGATTGCTATCTGTCTCTGTGTGGCCTGAACGCTTCCAGTGACAACAACCTGGCCAAAAAATTGACAATCAAAGATTTGTCGTGGGAAATTGATCGCTGCCCAAACCACTCGGATCACCCAAGGCCGGTGAAACCTACCCGCTTCCCATACATGTTCCATAGATAGAGAACGTCGCCGCCCCGCGCGGTGCAACATCCAAGATACTTGAACGAAAATCACGGCAAATATATACCTGAGCGAGATACGCAGCTCCAAACCAAGATTCGGGAACTACGCCCCCAAAAAAAAGAACGTTTTTGGGCCCACACATCCGGAATGCAAGAGCTCCTTACATGTCAAATACGCCCACACTTGCATTACACTAGCAAAAATCAAGTGTAGCCGCTGACAACCCTGGGTAAGTTGAAAATGCCACCACCGACGCTCAACGCCCACACTTGTTTGAGTCCCCTAACGTCCGCTGAACCAAGAGGGTGCCACAACTAGCTCGGCTTCCCAGCCCACAAGACATTCAACACACTGTTCACAATTGGAAAAATCACGTTTCGTCTCTCAGCAACCTCGCACAAGAACTTTCCATGACACAGTGCCACCACACACCTGCCAAATACCCGCAACAATTGGTTAAGTGTTCTTCCTTTGTTCTGTTGGTGTCCTTCTCCTTGTGCTGCCTGTGTCTCGTTTTTGCGTTTGCGCTATCTTCTCTCTTCTGGGTCCTTTTCTCTGAATTATTATTTTCTTCTGTGAATCATGTTTCTTTTGTGTGCTTGCTGTTCTGGGATTTACGTTGAATGTGGGACCGTGACACTGTTTTATTTAATTAAGTTCAAAGCCAGCTGCTTCTACAGGTAGTACCCGGGCAAGCCAGTGGCGGAAGTTTCAAAGATAAAAGACGTATAGAGCAAAAGAAAGACTGTGCCAATAGGATGTCACGACCCCATGCGGGTTGAATAAACCATCTCTCAACATCTCCGTCGTCTGACATATCTTTCTTTTCCTGTCACGTCCTTCCTTCCCTTCGTGTGACATCATTTTCTCTTCTCCTCCCGTTTTCTTGACGTCTCTTGCTCTTGGCATCTCTTTTTCTTGATGCCCCCTTCTCACGTCAGCTCTTTCTCGTGAGATTTTTTTTCCCTTGGCCACTTTTTACCTTGACACCTCCAAGATGCGATGTGCAAGCAGAAAAGTGCAAAAGAGCCTAGAACTAGATACACGGCTCCCAGGCTGAGCAACATTGATTGACGCAGCCGCCCCCATGCGAGTTGCCACTAGACAGCCGGAAAAGCCGGCTAAAACTATGTGCGACGCAGCAACACTCATCAACATCGTCGCAGCCGCCCCCACGCGAGTTGCAAGCAGCTAGCAGCACAGAAAACTCAACCACTCCAATGTGATTTGCACTCGTGCAGTTGCAAAACACAACAGGACTTTCTGGTCCAAAGTCCAAAAGCTCTGGAAACTGCGACGTCACGTCCAACAACAGGAGCAGGGTCCGAAAATTGCTAAAGCCGGGCCCGCACCGGTCGTGCGGAGTGAGGGTAGCAGCCGCCAGAACCACGACAAGAAAATTGCAAACCACGGCAAAACAAGGGCCGCAACCATGGCAGGACAGAGGCCGTAACCACGACATAGCTACCAGTAGTACCGCACAAGGCGGTGGCAGAAGCTTCAGAAATAGGAAACCTATAGGAGAGGTTGGTCGTTGTGAATCACGGATGGCAGAGCGAATCCACTGATGGACCGAAAGGTGGTTTTGGAATTGCATTCTTTAGAATTCAGAATGGCTGCAATGGTTGCAGTGGGCACCTGGTTGGTCACCTCACCCACAACTGCTGGATGTAGTGTGGTGTAGTGCAGCTGTAGTCGTAGTTGTAGTGTAGTGGAGTTGTAGTTGTGGTGTAGTGTGATTAGTGTAGTGTAGTTGCAGTTGCATTTGTGGTGGTGTAATGTAATGTAGGGTAGTGTAGTGTAGTCTAGTGTAGTGTAGTGTAAAGTAGCATAGTTGTACTTGTAGCTGTAGTTGTAGTTAGTGTAGTGTAGTGTGGTGTGGTGCGGTGTGGTGTAGTGTCGTGTAGCGTAGCGTAGTGTAGGGAAGTGTGATTGAGTATAGTTTAGTGTAGCGTAGTGGAGTGTGGGGTAGTGTAATGTAATTCGTGTAGCGTAATGTAGTTGTAGTTTTATTTGTAGTTGTAGTTGCAGTTGTAGTTGTAGCTGTGGCGGTAGCGTAGTCAAGTGTAGCGTAGTGTCATTGAGTGTAGTGTAGTGTAGTGTAGTGTAGTGGAGTGCAGCGTAGTGTAGTGTGATGTAGTGTAGTTGTAGTTGTAGTAGTAGTTGTAGTAAGTGTAGCGTAGTGTAGTGTAGTGTAGTGTAGTGTAGTGTATATAGTGTAGTGTATATAGTGTAGTGTAGTGTAGTGTGGTGTGGTGTCGTGTAATGTAGCGTAGTGTGGTGTGGTGTGGTGTAGTGCAGTGTAGTGTAGTGTAATTGAGTATAGTTTAGTGTAGTGTAGTGGAGTGTAGTGTAGCGTAGTGGTGGTTGCAGCACAAAACCCTCACGTTTTGCTCACTTTTGGCAGGTGCGGGATCCCTTGCGCCTGCCACGCAAAACGACATCTGAACGTCCAAAAGTGCTCCGTACCCCTCAGTTTCTTACACGTTTGACTTGGAAATGTGCTTCGCGCCACAACGGCGTACACTTTTCGACAGCGCAACTTCCCAAAGTGCTCCGACACAGAGGTGCTTTGTACATTTTGACTTCCAAATGTGTTTCGCGCCCCAACGGCGTGCACTTTTTTCGACATCTCAGCTTCCAAAAGTGGTCCGACGTTGGTGTGCTTTGTACATTTTGACTTGGAAACGTGCTTCGCGCCACAACGGCCTGCACTTTTTCATCTCTCACCTGACCACATGGCTCTGCACCCGCCGCCTTAGCGAGCCTACTTTTCGACCCTCCGGAGCCACAAATCATTGGAAAAACACAGTGTTTCGCGACTTTGCTGCCTATTCGCGCACCTGCATCTTCTTTCCTCTGACTCTTTCTCTTCTCTGATCTTCTCTCTTCTGCTCTTCTCTTCTCTGACTCTTCCCACCTCTGCTTTTTCATCTGTCCATATTGTCGGAAGTTTGACTTCTAAACTTCCTTCGATTAAGCTTTCGATTGGGGAGCATTTTTGCTCTAGAATCCCAAATCCTCTGTAATTCCACGTTCATTAAAGGCTAAAATCGGCTAAGTTGCCAAACTTGGGCTCAAGATGGCCCAACATGCGCCCAAAATGAGCCCACATAGGCCCAACATGGGCCAACATAGGCCCAACATGGGCCCAACATGAGCCCAACATGGGCCCAAAATGGCCCAACATGCTTCAGCATTCAGCATAGGCCCAAAATCGCCTAACATGTCTCAACATAGGCCCAACATTGGCCCATCATGGCTGAACATGTGCCCAGCACGGCCCAACACAGAGCCAACATGGGCCCAACATTACATACCCCCAACATGCGCCTACAGAGGCCGAACATAGAATACATGACATATGGTTTTACTTATTGGAACTCTGCCCAACATTAACCTCCATGTGCGGGCGGTTGTCGTCGCAAGCGACGATAATATAAACCAAGGCAAGGTTATAAAATAAAGGAAGCTCCTTTGTTTCTGAAAAGGGGCGCCTTTGTTTCCTTGGTTTCTCCTCTCCAGCTGGCCCCGACCAAACAAAGTGGCGCCTTTGTTTCTACAAAGGGTCGCCTTTGTTTCTCTTCTCCAGCTGCTGGCTCCAGCCAAACAAAGGCTTTTTTTTCTCAGCTGCCTCTGGCCATACAAAGCCCCTCCTTTGTTTCTACAAAGGGCCGGCCTATCATCCCATCCAACGAAAGCTGCAATGGAAACTCGGCCCTTTGTGTCTCCTCTCCAGCCAGAGCCGCCTCTGTTTCTCTTCTCCACCCCTCTCCCTTCGCTTCTCTTCTTGAGCCAGCCCCCACCAAACAAAGGGCCGCCTTTGTTTCTCTTCTCCAGCCAGCTCGGGCTGAACAAAGGTGGCCCTTTGTTTGTCTGGAGCCAGCTGAAGAGAAGAAACAAAGGAAACAAAGGTGGCCCTTTGTGGAAACAAAGGGGGCTTCTTTGTTTTATAATGGTATTTTTCCTTGTCGTGCTTGCGGCCTGAGTCTTGTCGTGGTCAATTGTTCTTTGTCGTGGTTAGGGACCTCCTCCCAAAACTGTCTTGCAAGACATACAATTTCGCGCGCCCACTGTCTCTCAAAAACGGAATTCGTGCAAGACCTCCTCCCAAAACTGCAAGTTGCAGTAGTGAAAACAAAGCTTTCGTGCGAGACTTCCTCCACAAGCCTTAGGTTGAAGTAGTGTAAACGAAGCTTTCTCTTCTCTTCTTTCCTCATCTCTTCTCTGGTCTTCTATCTATTTAGGGGTCCGGACCACAGAAGTTTCCCTCCTAAACTTCCTTTGATCATGTAACGTCCAGACCCAAACAAGGGGGTCTTCATGTAAGGTGTTGTCAAGGCTAAGTGCCGCATCAAAGTACACTGTGTCTAATGCCATGCGTGTTCATCCGTGGGTTCACTACACCGAAAAAGCCCACAGCAAAGAATGTTTACAAATCATCACACAGAGTGGCGATGCAAAGTTTAAAAGTTCGGCAAAGTGCAAAAAATAAACACCATAATTACCACCCTAACCTGGCTTAGATACACAATGAGAAGCAAGAGCAAAAGCGCCCACATCAACGATTTCACTGTGGAGACGATGGATGTGACCAGCGTCCTGGCCGCCAAGCATAGCCTGATGGGGTCCGGGGGGTCCGGGGCTTTCAAACCACAGAATGGTACTTGACTCGATTACTTTTGAAATCTCGATGAGCTCATGATGAAACCTATGTCCCAAATCAGATACATTACAGAAAGAAATTGCTGTCAATGCAGTCCCCAGTTCAGAGGTGAATCGCTCCAAGTATGTTTTTGACATCCCCAACTGTTTCATGTTCGACAATGTTGGACTCTTGTCAAGGCTGTGAAAGCTGCTCCACCCATGGCACCAACACAACCTGCTCAGAGTCCTCAGCGCCATAACAAAGCGCAGGATCCGGACGAACTGCATCGTCTTCAGTATCCTCCAAAAAGAACACATGAAACGATTTGGGATTGGCTCATCCTTGGGGGAGCTGCTTTGATGACTTAAATCGGCTTGAAAATGAAACAGTTTGACTCATTATATATATATATAAAGAAATAAATAAATGAATAAATAAATAAATCAATGCATACATACATACATACATACATACATACATACATACATACATACATATATACATATATAAATACTTACATACATACATACATTACATTACATTACATTACATTACATTACATTACATTACATTACATTACATTACATTACATTACATTACATACATACATACATATATATATATATATTTAAAATGTATATATATATATATATTAGGGGACCCAAGTTCTTCGATACGTCACTTTTATGTTCAAAATTGTGGTTTCGCTGTGCTAATATACTCATTTATGTTTTTTCTTTGCAACTTCATGTTTGACGGACGATGATTTTTCGTCCGTTGAAGTTAAATTACACGATGCACCATTGACTCGGACCTCTATTGTCACATTGATGATGTTCCCTGGGTTTTTTGCGTTTTGTGCTTTAGCATATCCATTTGTACGTGAACAAAGTGTTAAATTCGCTGAGAAACGCCAGTCAAGATGAGCAGGCCATTCTTGCATTGGTTTTTGCAGTGTTTTCTAAGGTTGTCAACCGAGCAGCATGTTGATAGTCAAATGTTTTGTCTTCTACTTGCACTTCTTTGTTCTCATGTTCTGTGTGCAACTTCTTTCTAACTGTCCCACGGTGCGTGAGGATCCTCACCTACCCACCCCATCCCAACCCCATGCGTGACGTAGCACATCCTCAGCATAGCATCATATGTCTGCATACATGCAAATGAACGTACGACAGCGTAGCATCACATCTGTGCGTAAGTATCAGTGAACGTCATTGCCCCACCCCACCCCACCCCCCTACCCCACCCTACCCCATTGGAGAAGTAGGGGCGCCTCGGATATATATATATATTGACATATATATATATATTGACACACATCTATATATATATGTATATATATACTGTATACTGTATACATACATAATATATATATATGTGATGTATGTATGATATATTTGTATGTATATTATTTGAACCCCTACTTTTTCCGGCTACCAAAGGGTGTAGCCAAGGTGGTGAACCATGGATCCTAACTGCTGAGAACATCTGAGTATATCCTAGTGAATCATGTTGAAGGTCTCTCTCCGTCCCTTCATCCCTCGGTCAACATTTCTGACGGGGGGAATGGTACCCGAGGGTATGCAAAACTTGATGACTCTCTTTCAATCCGTCCTTTGCCGGTCCCCCTCTGAATAATGGAGTCAATCAATCTGTCCGGGCCTGCCTGTCTATCTGTCTCCCTATCTGTCTCTGTCTTTGTCTCTGTCTTTGTCTCTGTCTTTGTCTCTGTCTCTGTCTCTGTCTGTTAAAACTCGCTGGTCGCTTGCATTGGGTAGGAAGGGACATTAAAATAAAGATAGCAATGTCGCGGCAAACATCAATGGTTTTGAACCCGCTGGTGCCATTGTTCTTGATTGCGGGCGGCTCATGCTGCTTGTGACAACAAGCACCAAAAATAAATCTTCAAGTATTCATACTTTGCACAGCCTACCTGGCCTACCTTCTGTCCTCATGCGACTGTGTGTTGCAGTGGTGAAAGTACCTAGCAATCCTACGTCATCGTGGTAAGTAGTACTTTCTGCCGCAAAGTATGGTCAGAGTGACATCGCAAACCTTGGCCCGACTCATCAGATATTTTCCTTCTAGCAGTGTGGGTGCTGGTTGCGTTTCAAAATCTGGATGGGAACGATGGACTGACACCCACGATCGATCTAGGACATGTATCTTGAGAACCATCCATTCAGCGATTCTATAGTACTACTTTTGACAAGTTGACAAGGATCTTACACACAAAATGTTGAATATGTTTGCTTCGATCATGGCTTTGTAACTGTGGAGTTTTGTTGGCGATGTAGAGATAATTTTTCCGGTAAACTTCCAAAGAACCCCTTGGCAATTCATTTCCATGTTTCCCCTCTGCTGTCAGCACTGTGCCTAAGATACATCATTCGGTGCATTTGTTTCTATACATGCCTTGCCGTGCAAATACATTGTTCATTCGCAACCGCATGCGCAGGGTTATAAAGACAAACATTCGCCAGAACCCCCCATCAGCCAAAACAACCCGCGTTTCCAGGTCGCACTTTTAAGAAAGCACCACACGGATCCAAACAGAGCGAATTGTCCAAATTGGCATCTTGATGCATCTTGATGCATCTTGAACTGTCCTATCCCCACATATCCCCACTGTCCTCGTGAGGCGAAGGAATCGAAACACCTTTGGTGCGTGTCGGCGGCCAGGAGTCGGGTCGAAATGTCTGAAAATCTCTGGTCAAATCAAGAAATGATGTTTGGACAGACTGAAACATCATGAATCATTATGGTACATCGGTACATGACAAATTTCGAGAACATGGAGTTCAAATCAACTTCCTTTAGCCGTCTTGATCTACGTATAGATCAAATTGTCAAATATAGGTCACATATTCTGGATTCACATGGTTACCAACCCTGCGCCCAGCCCCACGCCTTCATCCCAGACAAACCAGCCACAGATTCCACATCTTGACGCACGCCAAACCTCGCCACAGTGAACTCGCTGCAAGGGACCCCGGTTCATCCGTCCAATCTTTACTTTAAAACATGTTTAAACTATTCATCTACGTCCAAGAAATCTAGGGGCGAGCCGAAAAATATGTGTCTGTTTCTCATCCATGGATGCTTTTGATCAATCACCTGCAATGGCAACCTTCCAAGGTCCGAAGTAGGCGTGTTGTTGAGGTGTTAGTCTATGGTGAACCATTGCTCCCTTGACAACTATCTTATCGCAAGTTTGGCTTAAACCGAGGTGGTAAAAAAAGGACAAAACAGTACCTAAAACACAAGCCATCAGGAAGATGCGTCTCCCAACATGCAATTCCTCCATCAACCCATCAACCTGTTTGGGAGCTCCCAGTACTCGTACATAATCTCAACATAGAGCTGGCTTTGACCGGCCACCCCATCTTGACGGCTCTTTGACGGCACTTTTCCATGTAGCCGGTGACCATGCTACAGTGTTACAGCTTACCACACTTTGTCACAACAATCTACTCACCAAACAAACCTTCGAAACATTTCTACACTCTTGGCCAAATCCCTTGCAAATGACTGGTATCGGAATGGCTGCTGCTAAGTGGCGATTGCAGGAGGTCAGTTACAACATCCCAAACGGATGCCTTGGCGGAAACGATGAAAAACATATAGTTAGTATAGTCAAAATATGTCAAAACTGATGGAAGCAAGATGAAAGAGGGCTGAAGTTGGGACTGGTGCTGACTGCTCTGAGGCTTTCGGTTGGGCTGCAGGGTCCTCTATGTTCAAATGCTTCCACGCTAGATCCACTGTGGGATTAGGCTGCACTGATAGTCACTGATTCTATTGGTTGGATTTGTGTCTGACATTGCCAAGGTGCGACCACAATAACAGAATCCAACATGTTCCACATCCAGTTCTCATCGCAGAAAAACCACCTGTTCGTCGCAGACATTAAGGCCGTGCGTCCACCCCGACACCCTGAGTCAGTTGTCGATACGGAACATCTCTATTGGGAGTTGTTGGGAGTTGTTGGGAGTTGTTGGGAGATGAAGCCCCAGCCTGCCACTGGCACTGAGTCTCAAGATCAGCTCCACGAGAAAGAGAATCGAAAAAATGATGTTGAAGACCTGCGCCAAGACCATTCTCGAATGAGTCGCATGGCATCCGGTCCGATCTGTCCGTGCTGTCTAAAATATTGCCTAGCTACACACTTCGACAATGTCTGGACATGTCGACATCGCAAACCTGTCTCTCACCCAGCACACGCGTTCACCCTGAGCAGCCTGTAGCTCCCACGGTCTTGGGCCTGTCACACAGGGAAACTAACAGCCTGCAGCAATGGTTCACACCCCCATCTTCCAAACATATTGAAAATATAGAAAAGCAAAGTGACTATGTCCCCAGTTTTGAGATTTGTTGTCATATCGCTCCCATTATTTGAAAGGTGAAAGGGACCAGGAGCATGCAGGAGTTATATAATCAATTATAATTAATTATTAATTATTATATAAGGTCAATGTCCCATGAGATCAAAGTGTATCACAATGGATCACTGATGGACTCCCAATCGTTTGCCCCTTCCGCTTTGTGTAGCCAGGTTTCACGGGTTTTTGGTGTTGGCTGCCATTATCGTTGTAGGCGACGTCAATCAATACATTCAAAACTGCCATCTAACGATCGATACGTGAATATGGATGGACAAGGGCTAATATGTAAACAAAAAACGAGAAATATATGTAGGGAGAGCTAACGCAGAGCTGACGGAGTGTCATATCCCCAAGGGAAAGTCTGTTCGGTCGCCTTGGTAATGCAAACTTGTCTCGGTATCGATCCCGATGAACACTGCCTGCCAGAATGGTCGAGCCGCTCACTATGACCAGCGACCGACCAGTGACCGACCAGTGACCCATAGGGTTTACACTTAGAATAGTCATTTACAATTCGTTTTCTCCTATCTACATGGTCCTTCATGGTTTCTCATCGAACGAACTTCAAGGTGAGACCAAATGGTGGATTGATATCGGTGTATAGTATAAAGGATTGCAAATCTATATTGTATTAAAAACATGTTTACCTATCACGGGCGGGGGTATCCAGGTGTGGATTTATACCTGGTAGGTCAAATTTGTTGCAGCCATCTCAGACCCGCATGGGCGTCATTTCGGACATGAAAACATCCACTTTCACCAACTGATGGGGCCAACAACAGACTCAATAGAATCACTGGAGGAATCACTAGATGGTCATTACAATTAGACAATTCTTGCAATTCCATTCTGAATGGATCACACCGATGGTCATCCCATTGAAACAGAAAACCTTTCACAACAGCCTCAATGGGACCTCAATGGGATCATTGGGAAGCCCTCTGCAAATTTCCGTACCGGCCCTTTCCCTCCAAAGGCGCATTCAGCAACACTATGAAAGCGAAGACAGCTTCAAAGGAAGGATGGCTTACCTGCAGTGATGGCAGATGTACCAACCACGGGTCCCCAAAAGTCCTGGACTTTGGCCAATCCTGACCTCCTGAAGAAACATTAGCCCTGGAATTCTCCGTGAAAATTAAAAACTTTGTGAATGACAAGCAATGAGCATTCTGTGTCCCAAACAGGTTGAAAGAAAGAGGAGCAAACAGAATTCGCAAATTCATTCGTCAAATTCGACCGAAAAGGAGGGGAAAAGTCATGGAGCCAAAGGTGCCATTTTTTGCAGCACCAGTCTCGAACGATTGTGCGGAATGTCCTGGCCGGGAAAAGGAAACTTGACCAATGTGTCCAATGTAGAACCGGTAGGACAGCAATCCTGATCAATAAATATTAATAATAGGATATAGTAGGTATAAAACTAAATGGTGGTGCAACCACATGCTAGTGGTCGTTCAAGAAATGAGTCGGAGCACTAAAAACCAGCACCAATGATATCTTGCGATACAACGGCTGCAGGTGCAGCCTGCCTCCCAATCCGAAACCATGTCACAAATTAACAACTGAGGAACCCTATTTGAGCAACAACCCCAGGCATCATGGGTCTAACCTGGAGGATACGAACATAGCAACAGAAATCCACTGTCTTGACTGGTTGGAATCCTTGGTTTCCTGTCACCTCCCTTTACCAGTGCCACTATTGCGCTGCTACAAGTCGTCCTCGTTGCCAACAACCAGATCGATCAATGCTCTATTAAGAAACAACTCATGTCTAGATGGTTTACGTTGTGCCATGTATGCATTATTTATAATATGATTAGATATATAAACTATAAACTATGTGTCTATGTACACAGATACAAATGCATACAGTGATACACAGTGAGTACATAGTTATACATATATACATATATACATATATACATATATACATATATATATAATGTATGTATATAGCATGATTACATCCAGATACCCCTGGAAATTGAGGGGATTTCCACAGATGTTCCACTTCCTCTCCGCACCACCTTGGCGTTGTTGGAGGATTTCTCGGAGAAGCGTCTCCGTTGCACGGAGCCAGTGGCGGTCATGGCACTGTCACGGAGTTGCATCTCCTGCGCTGATGTTGAAATTTCGAGGATGGATATATGATATACCTATACATGTGGTAAAGAAGAAAGATAGATAGATGACTTGAGAGGGGGGGGACGAAAGGTAGGGGGGGAAAACACAGGAGGGAGAGGCAAGAGAAGGTGCGACTGTTTGTAACGCAAGCACGCCGACGACGACGACGACGACTACTACTACGACGACGACGACGACTACTACTACTACTACTATTACTACTACTACTACTAATACTACTACTACTACGACGGCTACTACTACGACGACAACGACTACTACTACTACTACTACTGCTACTACTACTACTACTACTACTACTACCACTACCACTACCACTACCACTACCACTACCACTACCACTACCACTACCACTACCACTAACACTACCACTACCACTACCACTACTACACTACCACTACCACTACCACTACCACTACCACTACCACTACCACTACCACTACCACTACCACTACCACTACCACTACTACTACTACTCCTACTGCTACTACTACTACTACTACTACTACTACTACTACTACTACTACTACGCCCAGGCCCGTTACACTTTACATTCAATTGGGAAGATCAACAAGGGTATTAGGGAATATTAAACTCCCACCCCGTTAAACTTTACATTCAATTGCGAAGATCAACAAGGGTATTAGGGAATATTAAACTCCCACCCCCGTTAAACTTTACATTGAATTGGGAAGATCAACAAGGGTATTAGGGAATATTAAACTCCCACCCCGGTTAAACTTTACATTCAATTGCGAAGATCAACAAGCGGATTCATGACTTCGTGGAAATTGCGTTGAAGAGTTTGCCGATTTCTAACGTTAGATGTATAAGGTAGGCATTTTGGACAAGAATCGGTTGGAAAGAAACTTTTGGAGTTTGAAAAGCTCACCCAAGCAGCTGGAATGTTTGTGTGCTTGTTGTTGGTGAATCGTTATTCTTGTAGGTATACCGTGTTGTCAGCACGCGGACTCATTGGACGGGCCTCCAGGGAGTCGACTGAGCTAGTTGTTGACGCTGTGGAGGCGCTTCCGCCACGTCTACATAAAGTATCGTTTTTTGTTCTGTACACTGACGTTCCGAACTCCGAATACGTGGACCCGGTGGAGGGGCCTCCAAAGGGTCAACCAAGTGAGGGGTTGACTCTGTGGAGGCTCTCCCACCGGGTCCACAGAAACTAGTGTTTTTGGTTAGTTGTTGACTTTGTGATTTCTAGCAAGTTTACATAAAGTCCAACCGGGTCCACAGAAACTAATGTTTTTGGTTAGTTGTTGACCTTGTGATTTCTACTAAGTATACATAAAATATCGTTTTTTGTTCTGTACAATTACGTTCCGAA
>CAMXCT020001514.1:115000-117500 GCA_947184155.2 Cladocopium goreaui
TGTCTGTCTGTATGTATGTATGTATGTATGAATGTAATGTTATGTAATGTGATGTAATGTTATGTCACATTAAGTCGTGTAATGTTATGTTATGTTACATCATGTATGTCTGTATGTCTGTATGTATGTATGTATGTATGTGATGTAATGTTTTTTCACACTAAGTCATATAATGTTATGTTATGTTACATCATGTATGTCTGTATGTATGTATGTATGTATGTATAAATAGATGCACAGACAAATCGATCGATAGATAAATAGATAGATAGATAAATAGATACGTAAATAGATGGATAGATAGATGGATAGATAGATAGATCGATAGATAGAGAGATAGAACGATATAGATAAATAGATAGATAGAAAGAAAACAAAATAAATAGATGGATAGATAGATAGACAGATAGAAGCATCGATCGACAAATAGATAGATCGACGGCTACATAGATCGATAAAAAGATAGATAGATAGATAGATAGATAGATCGATAGGTAGATAGATAGATACATAAAAGAATAGATAGATAAATAGATATATAGATACACAACTGACTAGATAGATACATAGATAGATAGATGGATAAGGAGGTAAGTTCATAGTCAGAGACAAAGAAAGAAAGAGATGCGGACGGGGGGTCGAGAGATAAATAGATAGACAGACAAATCGATCGATAGATAAATAGATAGATAGATATAAATAGATACACAGATAAATCGATCGATAGATAAATAGATAGATAGATAAATAGATAAGTAAATAGATAGATAGAGCGATAGATGGAGAGATAGATACAAAGATCGATCGATAGATAGAGAGATAGAAAGATATAGATAGATAGATAGATAGATAGATAGATAGATACATAGATAAACAACTAAATCGATCGATAGATAAATAGATAGATTGATAACTAGATACGTAAATAGATGGATAGATAGATAGATAGATAGATCGATAGATAGAGAGATAGAACGATATAGATAGATAGATAGGTAGATAGATAGATAGATACATAGATAAACAACTAAATAGATAGATACATGGATAGATAGACAGACAGAAGCATCGATAGACAAATAGATAGATCGATAGCGACGAACTAGATAGATACATGGATAGATAGATCGATAACGAGTTACGTACATAGTCAGAGAAAAAGAAACAAAGACATGCGGACCAGGGGGGAATCGAATGGGGGGGGGGCCCCCCTAAGTCTCCGTTCGTGACTCTCGGGTCTCAATTTCCGGGAAAGGAACATCCACCTCCCCCAGTACTAAACTAGTACTAAAGTACATAGAACTCAGGTAGCCTAGGCTACCTTTCGTGAACAGATAGATAGACAGACAGACAGATACTGTAGATAGATAGATAAGAAAGAAAGAAAGAAAGAAAGCAAGAAAGAAATCTAATCTAATCTAATCTATCCTAGTCAAATCTATCCTATCCTAATCTACCTATCTATCTATCTATCGGTCTATCTATCTAGATTAGGATAGATTAGATTAGGATTGGATAGATTAGATTAGGATTGGATAGATTAGACTAGGATAGATTAGATTAGGATAGATTAGACTAGGATAGATTAGATTAGACTAGATTAGATTAGATTAGATTATATAGATTAGATTAGATAGACAGACAGATAGATGGGCTTGCATGGGCTTATATGGGCCATATAAATATGAACCCATTGGTATTGGGGAATATCTTGGAGGTCGGAAATCTGAATAGATTTGATTCGATCCTGTCATCCTGTCTAAAGAAAAGTCATATCACACTGCTGAGCATGTCCGTCTTTGAACCCACACTCCCACTGGATGGGCAAATCCCCACTGCCCCTGGTCCTCAACAGTATAGCTCTGCGGCAGTTGCGATGTTCTACCTTGTGTCAGAAAGATATTTTGATGGGGTGCCAACCAACAGAACCAGCACGTGATCCCTTTTCAGATCTGGATCTGCAAAGGTTCAGCCGGTCGATCCACATGTCAAATGTATCTGCAGTGTATGCAAGCCAGTGGATAGGTTCAGACGCTGCAAATTGGCTGCAGATACATCGGCCATGCCTGTACTGGCAATGTTTTCAAATAAAATGCAAGCGCTGTGCTTCTCTGGTTGGAGGCTGGATCTCCTTGAAGGTACGCGGGTTCCAAGATCCAAAATGAATAAGTTGAAACAGTCAACCAAATACCGCCTATATGAACTCTAGTAAATTCTACCCATATTTTGAAGCCCAGCTGACTCAGCTTTTTTGGCAGAATTACCCTGGAAAAATGACCTTCCCTGACCTTCCACTCCAAGGGTCTGTTATGTGAAGCTGCTCGCGCCCATGTCTCAACTGGCAGAAGTTTGGCGCTCGAACACTACTGGGGACATTGAACTCACTGGTTGGCAAACACCAGAAGCTGCCCCGAGTGGGCAAAATTCGACAAAATGCAAGCTACTGAACTTTCCCAGGGAATTCTCGACTTAAAACCACCTTGAAGGCCGCTCTTATGTA
>CAMXCT020001514.1:122500-147941 GCA_947184155.2 Cladocopium goreaui
TGGCGTTATCCTCCTACCGACAGTGGCTCAATGCACTGAGGAGCACCTTGGCCAAGAGTTTCTGCTCTTGCTGACTCAGCTCCTAGCTATTGCTGAATCCAAGAGAAAGGTCCCGGAGATCACTGTGTTTGGGGTTTCAAATTCCGGGTTGAAAATGGAACAAAAATTGAATAGGTCTTCAGGCCAGTCAAATTTATTCAAACGTCTGGGCTGAATTGTGATTTCCACCTCCAAGTCTTGAAAGTCATGGTGATTTGCATCCTTTATGGTGTCACATTGGTATCTGGTCATCTCAGCGATATCGTCAAGACCCTGAAAAAATGCACGGCCAAACATGTCAGGCATCTTCTGGCTCCTCGTAGGGCCCACGAACCTTTTCCACCTCCGCTTCAAGTTTGGCCAACATCCCTTCCTCAGCAAGAACCGACGCCGTTAGTACACAATTCATCCAGTCTAGCGTCCAGCCAGGGAGTCTGCATCATGAGCATTTAAAGGTTTGGGACTCATGCTCACATGGATATCCCTGCACCGGGGAGGGGATCCTTTGGAGGAAACCCATCCGCATTTTGACGATGCAACGGTCATCAGAACACGCTCCTCCAGCATATCGCCAGACACAACAGTAATTCCATTGAGTGCCCCAACGATGTCCTCACGGGCTGGCTTGATGCTCTCAGAATCAACCATAGTTTTCAAAGGTATCGAATGGCCCTGATTTTAGGCTACAAATTGCCCAGATTGACCTGAACATACCTTTATGTGGAAAAAACAACCATTTAGGGTCTACTTTTAAGGGACATAGGGGGGGACTTGGGAACCAGGGGGGATTAAGGATGCACATGGGGGCATGCAGCAACATGATGCACACAGGCAACATTCCTTCATGTAGAAAAACAACCATGTAGGGTCTAATTTTAAGGGACATAGGGGGGGACTTGGGGACCAGGGGGCATTAAGGAGGCACATGGGGGCATGCAGCAACATGATGCACACAGCCAACATTCCTTCATGTAGAAAAACAACCATTTAGGATTTAATTTTAAGGGACATAGGGGGCGGAATTGGGGACCAGCAGGGGATTAGGGAGGGGCTTGGGGACCGGGGGGATTAGGAAGGGACATGAAGGCATGCAGCAACATAATGCACGCAGGTAACAGGGTCATCGAAAAACAACCATTTGCGGTCTACTTTTAGGAGTAGCTCGAGTCGAAAGGGGCTACCCGGGCACAAGCGAGACAAATCCACGGGCACAAGCGAGGCCAGTTCCCCCTAAAAGCTTTCGAAAGATAGCCACGCCTTGAATTATGCCAGGCGCTTACGAACAAGCAACTCTGGCGTGCTGCTGAATGGCCGCATAGAGAATTAGAGAAACAAGGGGAGCACTTCAGAAAGAGCCAGTAAGCAGCCAGACTCGGCCACCCAAAACCGGGCGACACCGAGGCGACTTTCGACCAATGGACAAAAAATACTTCCACCAGGCTCCACACATATGAAATTAAGATATGTTAAGATAAATTAAGCACAATCGAGTGACCAAGGGTCACCAAGCAGCCAAAGTCGAGCAATATTGGACCCAAGATGAGCAATCCGTCAAGTCAGCCCGACTTACCAGGACCTTTAGGAGTTTCTCGTGGTGTAACAAAATGCAATGGACATTGGGTTTCAATTGTTGGCCCGTCACAATGAATAAGCGAAAAATCCACAAAGCCTTCCTTCCTTGAGCTTCCCAATGTGCACCTCCTCGAAGTTTTGTTTTGGTGTGCGCTTCATTGTCCCATTGTGTTGCCGTGACGGGTGAAAACCCACATTTCTCCAATATTTGGGACAAAATCCCTGTCTTCCACCCAGCCATCGGTCCGGAGGAACTGGGGTCTTCCGCTCGACGGCCTGAGATTCATGCATCACCCTCACGCATCACCCTTGGCAGTGTTAAAGTTTGATCTTAGATATGCTAGATAATCTAGCAACCAACAGCAGACAAGTCTTGAACAACCCCCGGGAACATACAAATATAATCAAACATTTGAGTCTGTGTGCACAATGTCATCACATGGAATATGCGGGTAGATGAAATTGCGGTCTTTATCACTGAGAGAATGCAGCGGCCTATCCAAAGATAGCCTAAAAGAATGAATTTTGAAGCTCGGATTTCGGTAGCATGACATTTTCCGCCAACCGAACTGCACCGGCAAGAGACCCCAAAGAGTGTGGAGGATAGGAAGTCAATGTGCCAGATACAAGCCAAAGTAGCTACGGAAAAGTAACAGATCAGGTTCAGAACTGCAGCAGGAACTTGTTTTGGCGCAAGAAACAATGCTATGTCTACTCAGCAGGACCCCATACCAGAACCCCACCAGGACATCTAAGAAAATTTGGAAAAGTCGTGACAGAAGGACCGTGTATATAGACGATCTCACAAGATCTGCAGACAAGAACTTCATGTGAGTATCAGAGAAGAACTTTCACACAAGCACCAATGCAGAGCATCTGCGAGATCTTAGTGCAAGGACCTCTTGAGGATGGTTTCAACCGTATCTCCACAAGATCTTCTGACAAGGACCTGTACGAGATCATGCAAGGACCTCTTAAAGGATTTTAGCAGGATCTCTACAAGAGCTTCTCATGTGAGAAACTTCGACCAAGATCTTCATGCCAGGACCCCGAAGAGAATCCCACAAGATCTTCAGAAAAGGACCTGCTGCTGCAGCTTACAAGATGATGAGACAATGAACTCCCAAGAGCATCGAGCTGCCATACAAGCACCTCTAATACATGGCATCTGCAAGGTCTTCACACAAGATCTTCTTAGGACCTGTGCAAGATCATGCGAGGACCTTTTAGGGGATGTCAGCCAAACCTTCACAAGATCTTCTCATAAGGACCATCACAAGATCATGCAAGGACCTCGGACAGGATTTCATCAGGATCCTCCAAGGGTGCACCATGAAACTCTTGCAAGATCGTCATAGAAGGGACCAAGACCAGGACAACTGTTTTGTGCGAGCCTGTGCGGTCAAAATGTACATGGACATGTCACAAGAGCAATTTTACGCGAGAATTGTCAGGGGAAAAGCCGGGGCCCAAGATCGTGAAAACCTCGCGGTGCAGACTTTGTGCGAGCCTGCGCAGTCGAAATGCACATGGACAACAGCAAAAATGCCGGGGACCAGAGAGTGTACCCTGATCCAACCTCAGCCTTTACTCTTACCGTAAGAACCCCTCAGTGTGGACACACTTCTGGGGAAAAATGGAGTAGTCGCAGATAGCTGAGGCATATCTCAGCCATCTCTTGGACAAAACCCTGCAACACGTGGCACCGTGGCGCGCCTGGGTTTTGAAGGTTGTCTTCTTCTTGGTCAGTTCCTGCGCCTCGCAAGTGCATAGTTACTAACCTGACCTTCTGTGATGTCAGCACATGACAACCTTCCAACTATATCCATAAATAATAAGTCAAAGGACAAATCAAAATGATGCGTATGGTATGTTTGTGTGTATGTGTGTTTCAATTTATATCATAAAGTGTATGGGCCTTTCACTGGCCACGCAAGGAGAAAACTGCGGCGCATATTGGTGGATGAGCTGTCCAAGAGTCGTCATAAGTCTCATCTTCAACCGAAAGATCCTAAGGACCCACAACATCCCGCAACTATATCCGCCGACCCCGGCAGACGCAAGGGGGAGCGCGCCAGGGAATAAGACATTGCGACTACTACTATACTACTGCAGCTACAGTAGATAGAAGCAGCAGCAGCAGCAGCAGCAGCAGCAGCAGCACAACAACCACAACAACAACAACGACAACAACAACAACAACAACGACAACAACAACAACAAGAACAAGAACAAGAACAACAACAACAACAACAATGACCCTTTGCCGGGGGACCCTGTTGGGTCCCCCTCCCACCGGTCACGTACGTCGATTCATTGACTCCGGGGTTTTTGTTTTACCGGTGGGGGGTCCTTCCCGGAGTCTCCTCGAGGTACGTGGGGCTCCTTGGGTTGCCCTTCCCGCTCTGATTTGTTCGTTCGAGGCCGCATCCTCGAGGTTCTATGTCTCATTGTACAAACAGTGGTATCCGCCGACCCCGGCAGACGCAAGGGGGAGTGCGTAAGGGAAAAAGAGTTTATGACACAGCTGCCAGGAAAGAATAATAATAATTCGCTGACCCCGGCCGATGCAAGGGGGAGCGACAACAACAACCATGTGCCACCTCTGCTGTGCTCTCGATAGTCCATAAGCTTCAGGGTTAGGCTGCAATTTTCTTAGATCAAGTCGTGTCTTTGGTACCGGAGCATACTACTTGCCAACATTTTGTTCCACATCTTTTCCCGTTTGGTTTTTTTGTGCGCTACCCGTATGCGGCCAAAGCGTTTCGTGCTTTGCACTTCTGTTAAACATGATGGACGCTGATGTGTGAAAAAGCTCTGAATCACTGTGCCACCGCGAACACGGAAGCGGACACCACAATGCTGTTGTTTCGCATCAACTTGTCCATCAGTGACAGTACTACGGACCTGTGTCTCACAATGAGGACATATATATTCATAGACCGGCTTTCTCTGCGAGATAGTGGGCCCTGCTGTATTTTCAACGCATTTTTCAACAGGAATCGTGGTGCGACTACGTTTCCGAGCAATTGCTTCCCATGTCTCCTGGATAATTTGCCTGTGGCGCAATCTTTTCCGGAGAGGTTCGAGGCGAGCTGCGCTGGAAGCAGCTGCGCGCTTGCGGACTGCACGCTGCACCTTCGCAGCGTGGCATGTGTTGCATGTCTGCGTTCCATCCTCCTTTCTAGAGGGCCGCCGGGAAATAAAGCTAGAAAAGTGGTGCCGCGACTAGGATTTCAGACGACACGTTAGGGAGTTTTTTGGCGTGGTTCTGGACCTTGCTCGTCCTTCAGAGCGATGGTGTTTTGCTGCCGGGAGCTGCTTTTTTCGAAGCTGTTTTACCGGCATCAGCAGCAGCAGCCGCCGCCACCAGTTCTGCGAGCAGCCGCAGGCAACAGAATCTGTCGACAAATGCTGTTTTTCTAGATTTCCAGACGACACGTTAGGGAGTTTTTTGGCGTGGTTCTGGACCTTGCTCGTCCTTCAGAGCCATGGTGTTTTGCTGCCGGGAGCTGCTTTTTTCAAAGCTGGTTTACTGGCATCAGCAGCAGCAGCCGCCGCCACCAGTCGTGCGAGCAGCCGTAGGCGACAGAATCTCTCGGACCAAATGCCGTTTTTCTTAGATTTCCAGACGAAACGATTAGGGAGTTTTTTTCGCGTGGTTGGGTTTGGACCTGGCTCGTCCTTCCGAGCCATGGTGTTTTTGCTGCCGGAACTTGCTTTTTTGAAGCTGGTTGGAAAGGAATAAGAAGAAGCAGAGAAGCAAAAGTTCTGAGAGCAGCCGCAGGCACGCAAGCAACAGAATCTTTCGACCTTGCTCGTCCGTCCTTCAGAGCCATGGTGTTTTGCTGCCGGGGGCTGCTTTTTTCGAAGCTGTTTTACCGGCATCAGCAGCAGCAGCCGCAGGCAACAGAATCTCTCGACAAATGCTGTTTTTCTAGATTTTTCTAGATTTCCAGACGACACGTTAGGGAGTTTTTGCGCGTGGTTTTGGACCTTGCTCGTCCTTCCGAGCCATGGTGTTTTGCTGCCGGGAGCTGCTTTTTTCGAAGCTGTTTTACCGGCATCAGCAGCAGCAGCCGCTGCCACCAGTTCTGCGAGCAGCCGCAGGTAACAGAATCTTTCGACCTTGCTCGTCCTTCAGAGCTATGGTGTTTTGCTGCCGGGGGCTGCTTTTTTCGAAGCTGTTTTACCGGCATCAGCAGAAGCAACCGTCGCCACCAGTCCTGCGAGCAGCCGCAGGCAACAGAATCTCTTGACAATCTCTCGACAATGTGCTGTTTTTCTAGGATTTCAGACGACACGTTAGGGAGTTTTTTGGCGTGGTTCTGGACCTTGCTCATCCTTCAGAGCCATGGTGTTTTGCTGCCGGGAGCTGCTTTTTTCGAAGCTGTTTTACCGGCATCAGCAGCAGCAGCCGCCGCCACCAGTTCTGCGAGCAGCCGCAGGCAACAGAACCTGTCGACAAATGCTGTTTTTCTAGATTTCCAGACGACACGTTAGGGAGTTTTTTCGCGTGGTTTTGGTCCTTGCTCGTCCTTCCGAGCCATGGTGTTTTGCTGCCGGGAGCTGCTTTTTTCGAAGCTGTTTTACCGGCATCAGCAGCAGCAGCCGCCGCCACCAGTTCTGCGAGCAGCCGCAGGCAACGCAGGCAACAGAATCTTTCGACCTTGCTCGGCCTTCAGAGCCATGGTGTTTTGCTGCCGGGGGCTGCTTTTTTCGAAGCTGTTTTACCGGCATCAGCAGCAGCAGCCGCAGGCAACAGAATCTCTCGACAATCTCTCTCGACAAATGCTTTTTTTCTAGGATTTCAGACGACACGTTAGGGAGTTTTTTCGCGTGGTTTTGGACCTTGCTCGTCCTTCAGAGCCATGGTGTTTTGCTGCCGGGAGCTGCTTTTTTCGAAGCTGTTTTACCGGCATCAGCAGCAGCAGCCGCCGCCACCAGTTCTGCGAGCAGCCGCAGGCAACAGAATCTGTCGATCTGTCGACAAATGCTGTTTTTCTAGATTTCCAGACGACACGTTCGGGAGTTTTTTCGCGTGGTTTTGGACCTTGCTCGTCCTTCCGAGCCATGGTGTTTTGCTGCCGGGAGCTGCTTTTTTCGAAGCTGTTTTACCGGCATCAGCAGCAGCAACCGTCGCCACCAGTCCTGCGAGCAGCCGCAGGCAACAGAATCTCTTGACAATCTCTCGACAATGTGCTGTTTTTCTAGGATTTCAGACGACACGTTAGGGAGTTTTTTGGCGTGGTTCTGGACCTTGCTCGTCCTTCAGTGCCATGGTGTTTTGCTGCCGGGAGCTGCTTTTTTCGAAGCTGTTTTACCGGCATCAGCAGCAGCAGCCGCCGCCACCAGTTCTGCGAGCAGCCGCAGGCAACAGAATCTGTCGACAAATGCTGTTTTTCTAGATTTCCAGACGACACGTTAGGGAGTTTTTTGGCGTGGTTCTGGACCTTGCTCGTCCTTCAGAGCCATGGTGTTTTGCTGCCGGGAGCTGCTTTTTTCGAAGCTGGTTTACTGGCATCAGCAGCAGCCGCCGCCACCAGTCGTGCGAGCAGCCGTAGGCGACAGAATCTCTCGACAATCGACAAATGCTGTTTTTCTATGCTGTTTCTATGCTGTTTTTTTGCTGTTTTTCTAGCACATTTTTTCTAGCATTTCAGACGACACGTTTGGGAGGTTTTTTGGCGTGGTTCTGGAACTTGCTCGTCCTTCGGAGCCATGGTGTTTTGCTGCCGGGAGCTGCTTTTTTCGAAGCTATTGTACCGGCATCAGCAGCAGCAGCCGCCACCTGCGAGCAGCTGCAGGCGACAGACTCTCTCGAAAAAAGCTGTTTTTCCAGGATTTCAAACGACATCAGCAGCAGCAGCCGCCGCCACCAGTTCTGCGAGCAGCCACAGGCAACAGAATCTGTCGACAAATGCTGTTTTTCTAGATTTCCAGACGACACGTTAGGGAGTTGTTTCGCGTGGTTTTGGACCTTGCTCGTCCTTCCGAGCTATGGTGTTTTGCTGCCGGGGGCTGCTTTTTTCGAAGCTGTTTTACCGGCATCAGCAGCAGCAGCCGCCGCCACCAGTTCTGCGAGCAGCCGCAGGCAACAGAATCTGTCGACAAATGCTGTTTTTCTAGATTTCCAGACGACACGTTAGGGAGTTTTTTCGCGTGATTTTGGACCTTGCTCGTCCTTCCGAGCCATGGTGTTTTGCTGCCGGGAGCTGCTTTTTTCGAAGCTGTTTTACCGGCATCAGCAGCAGCAGCCGCCGCCACCAGTTCTGCGAGCAGCCGCAGGCAACGCAGGCAACAGAATCTTTCGACCTTGCTCGTCCTTCAGAGCCATTGTGTTTTGCTGCCGGGGGCTGCTTTTTTCGAAGCTGTTTTACCGGCATCAGCAGCAGCAGCCGCAGGCAACAGAATCTCTCGACAAATGCTGTTTTTCTAGATTTTTTCTAGATTTCCAGACGACACGTTAGGGAGTTTTTTCGCGTGGTTTTGGACCTTGCTCGTCCTTCCGAGCCATGGTGTTTTGCTGCCGGGAGCTGCTTTTTTCGAAGCTGTTTTACCGGCATCAGCAGCAGCAGCCGCCGCCACCACTTCTGCGAGCAGCCGCAGGTAACAGAATCTTTCGACCTTGCTCGTCCTTCAGAGCTATGGTGTTTTGCTGCCGGGGGCTGCTTTTTTCGAAGCTGTTTTATCGGCATCAGCAGCAGCAACCGTCGCCACCAGTCCTGCGAGCAGCCGCAGGCAACAGAATCTCTTGACAATCTCTCGACAATGTGCTGTTTTTCTAGGATTTCAGACGACACGTTAGGGAGTTTTTTGGCGTGGTTCTGGACCTTGCTCGTCCTTCAGTGCCATGGTGTTTTGCTGCCGGGAGCTGCTTTTTTCGAAGCTGTTTTACCGGCATCAGCAGCAGCAGCCGCCGCCACCAGTTCTGCGAGCAGCCGCAGGCAACAGAATCTGTCGACAAATGCTGTTTTTCTAGATTTCCAGACGACACGTTAGGGAGTTTTTTCGCGTGGTTTTGGACCTTGCTCGTCCTTCAGAGCCATGGTGTTTTGCTGCCGGGAGCTGCTTTTTTCGAAGCTGTTTTACCGGCATCAGCAGCAGCAGCCGCCGCCACCAGTTCTGCGAGCAGCCGCAGGCGACGCAGGCAACAGAATCTTTCGACCTTGCTCGTCCTTCAGAGCCATGGTGTTTTGCTGCCGGGGGCTGCTTTTTTCGAAGCTGTTTTACCGGCATCAGCAGCAGCAGCCGCAGGCAACAGAATCTCTCGACAAATGCTGTTTTTCTAGATTTTTCTAGATTTCCAGACGACACGTTAGGGAGTTTTTTCGCGTGGTTTTGGACCTTGCTCGTCCTTCCGAGCCATGGTGTTTTGCTGCCGGGAGCTGCTTTTTTCGAAGCTGTTTTACCGGCATCAGCAGCAGCAGCCGCCGCCACCACTTCTGCGAGCAGCCGCAGGTAACAGAATCTTTCGACCTTGCTCGTCCTTCAGAGCTATGGTGTTTTGCTGCCGGGGGCTGCTTTTTTCGAAGCTGTTTTACCGGCATCAGCAGCAGCAACCGTCGCCACCAGTCCTGCGAGCAGCCGCAGGCAACAGAATCTCTTGACAATCTCTCGACAATGTGCTGTTTTTCTAGGATTTCAGACGACACGTTAGGGAGTTTTTTGGCGTGGTTCTGGACCTTGCTCGTCCTTCAGAGCCATGGTGTTTTGCTGCCGGGAGCTGCTTTTTTCGAAGCTGGTTTACTGGCAGCAGCAGCAGCCGCCGCCACTAGTCGTGCGAGCAGCCGTAGGCGACAGAATCTCTCGACAATCGACAAATGCTGTTTTTCTATGCTGTTTCTATGCTGTTTTTTTTGGCTGTTTTTCTAGCACATTTTTTCTAGCATTTCAGACGACACGTTTGGGAGGTTTTTTGGCGTGGTTCTGGAACTTGCTCGTCCTTCGGAGCCATGGTGTTTTGCTGCCGGTAGCTGCTTTTTTCGAAGCTATTGTACCGGCATCAGCAGCAGCAGCCTCCACCTGCGAGCAGCTGCAGGCGACAGACTCTCTCGAAAAAAGCTGTTTTTCCAGGATTTCAGACGACACGTTAGGCAGTTTTTTAGCGTGGTTCTAAAACTTGCTCGTTCTTTAGAGCCATGGTTTTTTGCTGCCGGGAGCTGCCGGCAGGTGCTTTTTTCGAAGCTATTTTCCTGCGAGTAGCTGCAGGCAACAGAATCTCTCGACAAATGCTGTTTTTCTATAGAATTTTCTCTAGAATTTCAGACGACCGGTTAGGGAGTTTTTTGGCGTGGTTCTGGAACTTGCTCGTGTTTCAGAGCCATAGTGTTTTGTTGCCGGGAACTGCTTTTTTCGAAGCTGGTTGACCGGCATCCGCAGCAGCAGCAGCCGAATACAATGACAGTACATTTACATTACACCAAATTACACTACATAACTTTACATTGCAAGGTACATACCAGCCAAAGTCCATCAAACTGCGCGGACAAAACCATGGTAAGAATGTCCAAGCGTTATGTCTGGGTTCCATTTAGTATTTCCTTCAAACCTTATTAGAATGTCGTCTAGGGTCTCTTTAGGATGCATTTAAAGTTTCATTCAAATGGTTTCTTTAGGTCAATTTCTGGTTTCTTTAGGGTTCATTTCATTTAGGATCCAAACAGAAGAGAATAAAACAAAAGAATTAGAATTTCATGCCGAGCTTCTCTGGGATTCACTCGGGTTTCGCGTTTCTTAAAGATTTACATCTCTTAAAAGTTTTCTTTCGAGTTTCTTTAAGGTTTCTGTCGAATTTCATGCAGGGTTTGCTTTAGGAATTCTTTCAGGTCTTCCGGGGTCGGCGGCAGGGGCGGCAGCCCTTAAATAATCCCATTTCAACAGCTTTCAACTACAGTCACTACAGCGGCGCCGCCCAAAGAAAGAGCACTGTGGCGCCCCACCTTCGTCACCACGTGTTTCTTCTTCTCCTCAACTTGCGCCACTTCTTTGGTGACCTGCTCCGCCTCCCAAGCGGTCCGGGCTGGGCGGTCCGGGCTGTCAAATGCTTCAACTGGCGAGGACTTCCTGAAAGCGATTGTCCATCCAAAATCCTGAGTTTCAAAGAGTAGTGGTAAGGCTGGTGGGACAGGGACAGTGGAAAAAAGTACCGTCCTGAAGCCATTGAAATGGAACCCTCACACATGTGCTATGAAGTGCTTGGATCCAAATAAGCCGGACCGGATTGACCTTAATAAACATAAAATCATCAAGGAAGCCATTTTCTTTTGAATAGGGCTGTTACGGTGTCCGGATTACTTTGCCGCACGCTCTTCAAACAATCCATGGCCTCCTTCTTCTTTTGCTCCAGCATCTTTTTTGCTTTGGCCACCTGCATCACTGAAACATACTGAAACATGGTGAAACCATGATCACCGGATAGTGGTCTGGATAGCCGCCCAACTGGCCCGGTTTGAGCGTCCTGGAGATCACACCCCAGGCATCTGAAGGCGATCTGATCAAAGGCATCACAGCCGACGAAACCAGGGACCCAAACCCGTTCTTCGGTCTTCTCCTTGAGGTCCTTTGCCTCTTCCGCCTGCACCAGCAGATTTTCTGAAGCTTGGAACATCTTGGAACCAGAGGTTCCAAAAAAATAGAACAAATGGAACGTTACTATCGTTCCTAAGTATCCAGAAACATCCAGAAACGACCAAACCCACCACGAGCAAAATACGAATAGCTTTTGGTTCTTCATCAAAGTTGTGGACGTTATGACCCAAAGCTATTTGTGCATCAAGTACGGACTCGATTGCCATCTTGCACAGGGAGCTGCGTGAAGCAACCTTAGTCAGGTTTGCTGGGTGCTGGGACGACGGCCCGGCAACCTCAACAACTTCCGCCCTGTGGGTTACAATCGCACAGCTATTGCGTACCTGGGTGGTCAGTGTCTGAATCTTCTTCTGGATGGTGGTGGATTTTTCTGTGAACGCTGACACCGCTTGCTCCAGCTTCTGAAGTCTGGCCTGGAGGTCACAAAAGGTGAAGAGTTGGACACCAAGGCTTCACCGGACAAGGGGCACCATACAGCCGACTCAAACCTTGATTCGAAGCAGAACATCTAAGAACTGCGTGGTTTCTTGGCATGTCGCCATCTATATTGTTCACATTTGTTCACGGCAGGGCTAAGATTCATTCAAGAGTAGGGAAAAAACATTAAAAAAAAAAAAAAAAAAACTTCCTCATATCAGGGCTGAGCATATCTTCGAGAAAGGGGATTCACGTCAATAATTGGAATACACGACTGGACCGATGACTGTGGTGTCTTTCTGAGAAGGACTTGCTTAAGATAAAGTCTGATAAAAAAAGAGTGTCAGGCTGAAAAGCCTGATATGTAAGAAGTATCATGACCAAATGACTCACATGTTCATTGTTTTTCTTCGACATTTCAAGGCGTTGGCCATCCTTGGCTGTCCGCGCGTTTGGCGGATAGCACCTTCTCCTCTTTGGTCATTTGCTTCACCACCACTTCATCCCCAGTCTCGCCCTCCACAGCAGCCTGGAGGAACGGCAAAGCTTAGTTGGAAACGAAGCATCCGAAAATGAGACTCACTGAGATGAGTTTGGTGTGGAAAAATATGTGTTTTGGATTGTTTGGGATTGTTTTGGATTGTTTTAGACACTGCTTCTGATTATCAGGTTTCAGAGAACTGCAGCCATACCGAAAAAGCCGCCAACACTGGAACACGGCCCTGAACAACCTCTCTCTTAGAAAACCACCAGTCCCAATCCAATCTCTAGGGAATAAGTGAAGATAAGTAAACACTGTTGAACCTAAACATCCACTGGTATCCAATGAAACGGCCTCCCCCTGGTGGAGACTCTTGGAGGCCCAAACAATTCGAAAAGGAAAACAATTTGTGTGGTAACTCCCGCATGACTGGCTACAAACATTGCAAACATTCTTGAAACCATTGCAAGTGATTCGTCATGGGGATTGCCATTCAAGTCCAGCCCACAGTTGCATCCGAAATTTCAACCCCGTCCTGTTCCTCTTCTGCAGCAGCAGCTGCTTGCTGCAGCTGTCTTTTTAGAGTAACATATTTTCGACGCGCCTTACCATGAGGGGAAGCGAAGCTTCAGAGTTGCGCCAGTTACACCCTTCCGTTTTCCAACAGTGCTCTTGGAGATTGCTTTGGGATGTGGGATATTTTTTTTGGGTTGGTTTGAAGTATTTAGCTCTCCTGGACCTGTTCTTGAGGGTTTTAATCAGGCACCACAGAAACAGCATGAAACAGCGACATCACTCGATCCATCTCGATCCTCCTCTTGGGCTTCTTTCTTCTTCTCCTTTCTTTCGGCCTGTGAACAGCCGGAACTTCGACCGGGAAGGCTTCTGGCCAGACAAAGAAGGATGCAAAGGGTGCATCCAGGCTTGCTACAACAGGCTATAGCACCTTATAGCCAAAAATGCACAAATTCAATCTCTGCCCAATTCTGCTTCCTGAAAAATTGATTCATTCCTTAGGATCCTGCATGTATCCTGCATGTGATATGATGCATGCCTGGAATTGTAATATCTATGAAGACTTGAAACGTTGAAGAAACTTTGATGCCCCCTGGCAAACCACATATGAATGTTAGCAATAAGATTTGAGCCAATTTGAGCTGTTAGGGAATTGTTTACATGGTTTTCCTATGATCGAAAGTAGTGGATTCCCAGTCCTGAATTAGTTTGTTCGACTTGCCAGAGGGGCCCCAGAGCAACAAGTAAGCGGCAAGTACTTTGTTCACCTGAGTCCCTGCCAATCCCAGCCTGCACTTTTTCACGTTTGGCCTGTCGGATTCACTCGATTCGATTTTGGTCAGAAAATGTTTCCGGATTAAAAACCCTTGGTCCGTGGGTTCCATCAAAACATCCTTTTACCGCATACCCAGTTGTTTGTGGTTCAAGTGGATGCCGCTTTTCTCATGCGTCGTTGAAATTACATCACTTCAGAAGCGCGGATATTTTTCAACCAGGACTTCAGGAAAAAAATGCTTCTTCGGATGGTTCTTACAGGCAAAGGTCAGTGTTGAACGATTCCAATGCGAACACAACCCAGGTTTGCAGGTGCCACCTTAGAGTCCGCATGCGCTATGGTCATAACAAATGCATTTTGTGACAATCATCAACTACTACCAGGTTACTACCACTCACTTGGATTCCTTTCAATGGGATCACATTCTTGGGCGTCAATCAATCTCAATGACAGGGGTTGACAAAATACCTGTGAAACCGCACCACTAGAGCCACCCATGGGTTCAGCTTTTGAATCTCATCTCTTTGGCTCTAGCGATTCTGAGTTTGAGGTTCGTTTGACGTTCCAAACCCAAACCTTCATGCCTCATTTACGACGTATTTATGACAATAGTTTGAGTTTGACCATCGGTATCCATCGGTACACCATGGCAGGTCCCTGCGCCTGTCGTGCTGCATGCCGTTGCTGGTAGCCGGCCATGAGGCGTCGGTGCTCAGCCTCTCAGGTCGACGAGCTGCCGTGAGATTTTCGGGACTGGTGGGACCAGAAACATGTCGAAATCTTCTGTGAAAGCTTTCGGGTGTGCTTGCTGTCTCGGCCCGTACATGACCGTTCCAGCACGTCATAATTATAATATAAAGAACAAGAACAAGAACACTAATAATAATAATAATCAATAATAATAATCATCATCATCATCACCATCATCATCATCACCATCATCATCCTCGTCGTCGTCGTCATCGTCATCGTCACCATCGTCATCGTACTGTCGTACTGTCGTACTGTCGTACTGTCGCACTGGCTAGCGAATGCGCAAATAGAATAAAACGCATGAAATGGTGCTAAACTTATCAACACTGTGGCTATGAAAGTTGAATAGCCAATTTCATCCGATTTCGAAGTCTCTTCCGTGGTTCTGCCGTCCTCTCGCCTCCTTGATTTCTGCTTTCCCCTCAGCACCTTCGGCCTGGCGGAGGCATCCGATTGGAGAATCCGCGCAGGGCTTCAAGCCCATCACTGTCAATCGGTACCATGAATCGCCGGCCAAAAGCGAATGAGAACCGCTAAAATGTCCGGCAGTCAACATGTTGGAACAACTGTTTGAACAACTGCATCTACATCAAACAGATCAACACAGGTGCTACGTGGTGCTACAACTCCTGTGTTGGTTGAGTCTGAGGCAATGTGAAAACGGTGTGACCACAGCCTTGGATTTCAGATCCATCAGCATCGCGGCGTGCTCCTCCTGTTCCAACAAGTGAGATTCTATAAATGGATCAAACTTAGGCGTTCTTCGCCGGCTAAAAACTCAGTGACTGGTGATATTTACATTCGAATTTGAAATTGTGGTTTCCAACTTTAGTGTGGATTCGAAGTTAACGTAAACGACGTAAACTTTGATCTCCAACTTTGATCCGCACAATGTTGAGATGCTCTTGCTTTGACAGGCCAATCCTGAGGCTGCTGGTACGAGTCCTGGTACCACTTGAAATACTTATTGTACAATCGGTGTTTATCGGATTTTTTTTATGTCAGTCCAACTGTGAATCAGAATTGCTTATATTCAGTTCCACGACAATAAAGCAGTGTGAAGATGGATTTAAGTACGGAAGGGATAACCAGGATGAAAATATATGACATATGAAAATATCACTTCAATTTAACTACTTCAGGATGCTTCAGGATGCTTCAGGATGCTTCAGGATGCTTCAGGGCAGTATTCGGACGATCCCAAGGGGTGGTGTGTCCGAAGGCGTCCTGCTGCGCCAGCAGGGAATAGAAGTGCTGCAACTTGACAGAGTAGTCCTGCCAGGGCCACGGAGGGCCACGGAGGGCCACGGAGGGACATGGTCGTCTCGTTTCAGTACATCCACGAAGCACAGTGACTCAGCAAACTCAGCAGCTCCAAGTTTATGAATGTTTATCAAATTGTTGCAGCCAGATTATACATGATACATCATATACATCACAATACTTCATAGCTGTCGTATAGCTGTCGTATAGCTGTCGTTAAAGTCAAGACTGATTTGTTTCTAGGCACGACCCCAAAACCCATGCTGTCTCTCAGAACCTTCAGGCTGGCAGCGGGCCCGCCCGGACCTTCTGTTTGTGGACCATGGTCTGGTATTGCTCCCGGAGATGGTCCGTCATGACATCCTCGAATGGCCCAAGGCACTTCATGATGTGTCATGAGTTTCATGATTTTCATGATTTTCATGATTTTCATGCACCAAAGATGGTTACATGATGTTACACCGATGGTTACATGGCCATGTCTCATATGCCGAGTTTGGGACCCCAGTTCAGTGCCTCGTGATAAACCCGGTGGATCCATCTTGGGACCGCACCTCTGTCTCTTGGAGGACATTTTTGTCGGTGGATCCCTTCCAAAGCAACGGGACTTTGCTGATCAAAAAAGTTGCATGCGACTTCAACACTATTTGCTTTGGTGAAGCGGATTGGAAAAAAAACAATGAAGGATTCCTGATCAACGTGATCGCAGCATATCGCAGCATAGTTGGTGTCCTTCCATATCTTCCGTCCATAAACCCAGGTGGCCAGCGAGTGATTTTGATCCCGGCTCATCCCTGGGCCTCATCGACCAGTTGCGCCCACTTCTTTGCAGCCTTGGCGCAGCGGCACAGCATGGCGCAGCATGGCGCAGAATTTCAAGAGCGATCTCAGAACAATCCTGCGGGAACTGTTGCTGCTTCACACCGAGACCAAAGTGAGAAAGGGATGGAAAGGATTCTGCAGATTCCTTTGTCACCCAAGTCTGCCACAGAAGTTTCTGACTCAGTCTATCTTGACGCCATCTAAGCCGCAGACGCAGTCCATGACGGTCATCCCAATTTCCTACCCGAAAGGATCGGCCAAGTTGGCAAGCCCAATGGATAGAACGGTCTGTGTTCTCAATGTGAAGGCATCAGTTGAACCGTTGCAAAGGATAGGCGAAATCATCCATATCCATATTGAAACCAGGCATGCCTTCATTGACAAAGTCTCCATTATGGAATAGCAGGGGTTTTGTATACTGTATATGGGAGCAGGGAGAAAGACCAGTTCTGATCTTGCTGTATTTTGTAGCAGCATTAGGCCGTTTTGTTTGGAAATTATTGCAGTAGGATCGTGTTCAAGGTCAAGATGGATCAGAAATATATCTGTATGTGAAAACCAACCACTAAGATCCACTAAGCATAGATATTCAGTTGGTGTTCACTCAATAGCGACGAACACGCATCAAAAGTCTGACTGCTTGGCTATTGAATCAATGTTGAGGTCAGTAAAGTTATACCATAGAATAAATGCATGTACATGGAACTCTTGGCACTCTTGGAACTCATTGGACATATTATCAATACAAATAATGACATAGGTTGTGAGAAACGGATGTTTCACCTGGCGCGGGCGACCCGCGGATGGCACCGACTCAGCTGGGGATGCACTGAGGGAGGGACTGTCCACGACGCTCCTTGGTTTTGGGCCTGTCAACTTTGTCGAAGCCTACCCGGACACCTACTCATTCTCAGTACACCGTACTCCTAGCCGCCCTAGCCCTTGCCAAAGGAAAATGAAGAGAGATGGCCACTGAAAGGTCAAGTCTGCATGGCATTTGAATCTGGTGAAACACCAACAAGATCCAACAAGTATAGATAGTATAGTATAGGAGTATATATATAATATATAATATATAATATATAATATATATATATAATATATATAGTAATCATGTGTGGAGCCACAATCCGGGCCAAGAAATGGGATCAAATCCCAAGGAGTGCTTTGTAAGAAAAACTGATTTTGGAGGCCTAATCTTTGCATTGATCCTTGAGAATCCTTGAGAATCCTTGAGATGCTTTTCATACAAGTCACAACCATTTTACCAAACATCCTCACAGCTAGGCCTGAATGATCATGCCGTGAATCAATTTGATCTTGCCTGGCAGGAAGAAGCAATGGAAAACTCTGAGGAAATCGGGTCAAGTGAACACATGTGAACACCTAGATCATGTATGTAGAGTAGAGTGAAAGTCTTATGAGAGTGCTCAGGTCATTGTATGTAGAGGATCAGACAGTTACTCCGATATGAAGTCAAGAGTCGACCCAAAGATGCCCTATAAATGGGGCAAAAGATCTTCCAAACCTGGTTTCTGTGATTCCATGTCGGCCCCAGTGGATTTTCAATGATTTTCCCACCAGCGGTCACCAGCACCTTCCATGTCGCGTGGGCCACTATCAGAGGCAAAATCACCTCACGCACGGATCCCTCCCAAGAATCAGAACAACTCATATAACACCCAGGAAGTGCACAACAAAACAGTTCAAAGACATGGCACTTTTTTCCTCAAAGAATGGAAAAAAAAACAATTTCCTGCAGTTTGCTGCTTAGCTCCGTCGTTGGAACATGCCAAGCTTGCCAAGCTGGCTACAGGTGGCTACAGGCACGATGGGCCACCGGGCTGCCAGCGAGTTCATCCAGCATTTCCCGCATCTGTTCCTATGGAAGTACAGAAGTGCTTGGACCTGCTTGGAATTTTGGTGGAAACAGCTTGAAACTCGGTTGAAACAGGTTGAAACATGTTGAAACTGCTGAACACCAGATCCTGTTCTAAAATGTTTCTGATGTTCTAGATATTTATAGATCATGAGGCCTCAAGAAATGTCTGGTGATTGTATTATTTGTATTCGCCACCAAGAGCCCGTGCATTAAAATCATTAAAGCCAACTGTACCCATGAGGCCCATGACATCATGAGTTTTCCACGGATCCATTGCCATGCCAAGACCAGAAGCATCGCACATCAACTGAGTCATCAAGAGTCATCAACTGAGCTTCCGGCTCGTTTTTTGAGGTGCTCAGCATTGATCTAAGCCGAGCACTTGGAAATCTGCCTTTTTCATCCTTTTTCCTTTTCTTGGTGGACATATCTGGGAAAAGGATGTCAGAAATGAAATGTGTCAACGTCAGTTAAAATCGATGCTGTTATGTTCTGCTGATTCATTGGTGTGACAGGCTGGTGTCATCCACTTCGATAGTGTTTTTACATGTTGCAATATGTTGCAAAGGTACGACATGTTGTGGAAAGTCTCTGAAAGCGTTGGATCGCGAACTCCCCACTCTCTCCCATGTTCCTCGTGGTCCCTTGTGGTCCCTACTTGTGATCCCTCCAGGCTTCCCTGGCACTTCGCACTTTCTGCACTAAGAGCCGGGTGCAAACCTCATCGCCCAACTCTACTTCGGCCTGCAGGACATCCTAACGTCCTAACGTCCTTGATGCAAACAACTCAAGCAACTGGGAAAATCTTGGGAAGCTACAGCATGCTATAACTGCATATAGCTGCAATATAGCTGCAATATAGCAATAGAATTGATGTCATGGATGTCATGGTTCAGTTCGATCCAGCGAGGGGCTCTGTTTCTGCACCTTCTGGAGATTCTTCAAAATCTCCTCGTCGGCATCGTTGGGTGGCACCTGAGGCAATTGAAAGATCAGTTGCTCCAGTGGCAGTGTCCTAGAGGTTTGAATAGGTTTGACATGTTCTGATATGTTTTGATATGTTGGGATGATTCGATCAGGGGACTTAGAGACTTGGATGAGGAGGTGGATTTGTCAGTCCAAAAAAAGTCAAGAAATGCCAGGGCGTTGGGCATCTTGTCTCAGAACTGGGACAAAGACACAGTGCCGGACCAATTCACTCAGCTCCTCACATAGTACTCGACTGCCAACCTTTCGTGCTGCTATTGTGCCATAAGCTGGATAACTTCATCACCCATGACAGTGCAAAGCTCCGCTTATGTTCTGATCTTGAGCGATCTTGAGCTAAGCATAGGAAATATAGCAAGGCTTGGACTCTTGCACCCATCAACAAATGGACTGTCTTATCTTATGGAATGAGAAAAATTAGAAAGGGCAGCTGGTCTTTTCAAGGAAAAATATGGATGGTACCAACCAAACACATGACAATGGGTCATGTGGCATTCCAGAAACATCCGGGTCGGATGTGAGCTTTGGGCAAATTCAAAGCCTGCAGGAAAAGGTGGTGTGATTGACGGACGGGCGGATGGACGGACGGACAAATGGACGGGTGGGAAGCACAGCATTTGCAGCAGTTTCAACCTTGGATTGTGAAACACACCGCCACTGCGCAGGCAATGCCAGAGAGATACAGTTGATAATGAGCCAGTGCATTGATTTGTGGGTTGATTGGTGCAGTGGGTTAATTCCTGAGTTTATTGGAAAAGTAATATGTTGATTAGTCAGCTCGGGTTTGTTCAAAATTGTGGATCCCCAAAATTGCCCTTGCGAACCTCTCGCGCCCTTTCGCTTCCAGAATATGGACAGGGATGAGCTATCATATTTTCGGGTCAATGTTTCGTAATAGAGGCTTCATGGGAACGCGAAATAAGTTGATTCACGAGTTCAGTGCAAAGGCAATATGTTACAATTTTAACCTTAAGTTAACCTTTCAACATGTTACATGTTACAATTGAAGAATGGTTAGTTAGTTGAATTGATTGGCGAGTCGGTGAATGGCCGCCCCAAGGGTATCCGCGCCTTTGGTCCACCTCGGAAAAGACCTTGGCCGATAGGTCGCAGGTGCCACCGGAGAAATCGCAATATGATGCAAAATGAGATGGAACATGAGATGGAAAATATTATAGAACTTTGTATTCTATGTAAAATACATAAAAGTTTGAGAAAACTTAAGAGCAACGAAGCTCCGCGGAGATTGGCACCATGCTATATCCTCAGGTTGTTCATCCCCATGTGCAGCTAAGCAGTGGACCATCAGTTGTTAAAGGCTCATATGATGGGAATTTCGGGACTGTCACCGGATATTGACCAAATCCAATATACCCTGAAGATCCCTGAAGTACACCCTGGATTTGCAATCACCTACGAATGACAAGGCTACAAGTCACAGGATGCCTCATAATCCCCAACATTCCCAACCACAAACAACATCAAACAACATCAAACCACCATTGAAATCGATCAAAATCGATCAAAATCGATCAAAATCGATCAAAATCGATCAAAATCGCATCCCATCTCCCAGTTTTGCTTCGGCACCATTTGGGACTCGTCTGGCCCTTGTTCAGCCACCTCCATGGCCTGAAAAAAATGTGGCTGTGGAAATGTAAAAAAACAAATGCTAAGAACACGGTAAAACTTGGGATGTCCATTGCGAATCATTTGCAAGTCAGCATTTCAGAATATTTCAGATATTTCCATACCCGGGCAGGGACCCTTGAGGAAGACTTTAGACCCCCCAAAAGGTGTTTGAAATGATTTTCCCAGGGGGGGCCTGGCGATCAACGAATTGCTTTTAGACCTTTGGCAGCTCGTTTTGAGAGGGTTCTATTAAATCAAAAAAGATCCAGATTGTCATTTTCGGGAAATTTCAGGTTGGTGAATTTTATCTTTAATTAATTGCCTTTAGAAAACAACTTTAAGGGTCAAGATCCCCATTTGAGGGTTCATCTTAATACTAAAAACTGATTGGCTGGGGCTGTTTATTATTCGCGTCCCTGACGATCATTTCATTTTTTGATTAGTACTTAAGGTTTCGATGCAGTTATCAAGGGAAAGCGTCGTAAGACAATTTTTGGCAATATTTCAAATAATCTTAACTATGTCTTAATCTGTTTTAAAAAGAACTTTCTGGCACCCAACACCTTTCGGTTGATGAATCAAAGTGTTTTTCTCCGTTTTTGTTCAGGGATTTTGCAGGATTGGGGGTCTAAGTCCACATCTATGGCCCTTGTGAAGATAAAGCCACAGAATGAGTTGGCTGATATCATTTCAGGACCTCTTGTTGCATTGGTGAATGGTACCTGGCATCCTGTTTTTTTTTGATCCGCGTTTATGCACTTTGCATGTTTTGGTTCAGGAAGTTGCGCCGCCAAAGCGATAATTTCATATCCATGGTCCATGGCCCATGTGAACATAAACCTTCTTACACATAAAAACGGCACTACATCTTTTGGCGCCCTCGAACGGTTTTTAACGTATTTTGGCGCACCATGTTCGGCAAGACTTAAAAGTGCCGTAAATACCCGCAGAGTGCCATAAATACACGTAGAAATCCTACTCCAAAGATGGTACACTTTCCAATAACCAAAATTCCGGGCACTTTGGACAGTTCCCAAAACAATGGGCACCAGGCTTCCAGGTATCTTCCACATGATCCATAAATATCCGAGGTGGGCGGAAGTAGCAAATTACAACATAAAAAAAAAAACAATTCCAGGAATCAAAACCTCCAAAGGTCTACAATGGGGGAGGGTCAAAGGTCTAGAGTCTAGAATTGCGCGCGATCCCCATTCTAGAACCCTGGGATTTATCCCCAGGGGGGATCTAAGACACTTCGTGGTAGAGGGTATATATATTTCAGATATTTCAGATGCTTCAGATATTTCAGACATTTCCGGATCCAGAGATGAGAATCGCGCATGTCTATCACCATATCTATCACCTTTGTATCATTTTGATTCATTTTGTATCATCCCACCTTCTCGATGACTTCTATGGCTTCCTCCTGCATGGCCCTGGGAATGTTCAAGTCCAACCTCAGGATGTCAGGGCCCTCGGTTCCTTGCCCCATGGCCCAATGGCGCCGGCCAGGTCGTTCACGTGGCCACTTCAAACGTATTCCTGAATATTCAAACATATTGAAACAGAATGTATTTCTGATGTTTGGACTTTAAACCGACATCAACACACAAATTGCTTCAAATGTCGATGTCCGCGTTAGCTCACTCAAATAGCCACTGCAAGAGTCGGCCTTTGGTCGTTCTGGGTACTTTCATGTACTTTCAACTTGAAAACATTCAAAGCATTCAAAATCAATTAAAAACTATTCACAGAAATCACTTATGTTGTGGTGGGAGATCTAAAGTATCTAGAGATTCTAAAGTAGCAACAAAAGTCCAACACGAAAGTCACATAAAGATCATAAAGTAACATAAAGCTGGCGTAAAGTTACTAGGCGTGCGACTCCAACAGTCTCGCCAGCTCGTCCAGGAGTAGTCGTTGCTCCCGAAGGTAGTCCCTGGACCCCAGTGACCACGGTGCTGAAGGAGACTGAAGGCTTGAAGTATGAACTAACTCTTTCATTATCATTAAGTTGCTTAATTGATTTTAATTGATTTGAATTGTTTAGAAATCAATTCGAGTAACTGTTACAGTTACTGTTGGAGTAACTGTTAGGAATTGAATTGAACTGAATCTCTAGCTGTGTACTTTCGACTGAAAAATTGGCCGCCAGTTGCAGTTTTTGTTGGCAGCTGCGAAACACTGTGAGTTTGAAACCTCAAACATCGGGCTCCTCGCCCAACCTCTCCCAACCACATTATGACATAGCCGCTGATAGTTAAGTTTTGCATTTTGGACGATCATTTTGGAGTGCTGAGAATTATGTAGAAAAGGGACCATAACTGCAGCGTGTCGGGTTGGAGCAGGGCTCCATAAGTTTGAGCGACCCGCCATGACCCGCCATGTTCCATCAAACGGATGTCATCAGGAGCCTACGACACCGCTCTGTGGCGCTTTGGGAGCTCAGTGCAAAGGATTGCTCCTCGGTCAGCTGGTACCACTTCACTGAAGACTTGCTGACCATTCCGCATCATCATTGCTTGAAAATCTTGAAATAGCTATATAAAAAGTTTAATTTTAATATGTTAATAAATTTATTATCAGACCCAACGATTGGGCTGAAAACATACTGAAATGTGCTGAGACTGGATTTACCTGGCCCATTGCACTGGTCAGTGCTGTCCTTGTCAGACTTGGCTTGCAAGGCCACCAATGAGGCTCCATCTGGGCCGGAGACGACCCGGGGGAGGGTTGATCTGATGCAAAAAACGATTGTATCATCTGACTATCATCCCAGTCATTATTAGATATAATTAGACATTATTAGAAGAACGGAAAGAACATAAATATGGTTGCTAACTAAGGTCATACCTAGAGAACTTTCAAGAAAAACCAGTTGAATTGCGAGTGGGGTCTGGGTGCATCAGCATAGGAACTGCTGCAAGATAACAACAAAGATGTAGCTCAGGCGGGATGAAACATTACGAGAATCTTCCGTCTCATAGGGCCAAGGGGTCAACGATCTACTTAGTGCAGACAAAATCCCGTCAGTTAGTGCAGACACACGGGAGAATGCCAGACAAACACACAAACATGAAGGGGTGGGGGAAGGAGTACAAGGGGTGGGGACAGGAAGGGGCATTCTACACACTTCATCAGCCAACAACATCGCTGTCATCTTTTCTCATGTCTTTTGGGAATGACGTTCTGTGTCTTTTCTATTCACAGCAAATGCGCTTAATCCGCACGAAGCGACAGAAGATCAAGCGGACCGAGCGAGAGAATTTTGACCGCTCGGAGGCCAACCGGCCGAAGTGTTGAAACATGGCCATTCGTCAATGGAACTGCGTATTCTATGATGCTCTGACTGTACAAAACATGTTGTGGACCTGTTCGCAAAGCAGGCCTGCCAGTGAACATCCACTATGCATTAGGCCATTGCCGGAAATCCACCAACTAAGCAGCACCATTCATCCATGTTATCCAACCACATGGTGCCTCAAAGATTTTAAAAGTTCAACACGGCTTCAGCATGGTTCACCTCCCAACCCACCGCTATCCTGGGTGCCAGACTCACCAGAAGTAAACTTTGGCCACGGGACCAGAGGTCACGAGGGTCCAGAAACACTTCCTGGGGACAGCTGAATCTCCAGAGAATCTGTCGCCTTCCTTGGGTTGCGGGTGCAGAAACCTCTGTCACGTGTCAGCAATTTACTGAAGTCCTGTTTGGCATTGGAGGAAGAACGTTCAAATTGAGGATCTGTCATCAAACACTCTCCTACCCTCATGAATCACAGCAGCTCGACACCCCTGCCAGTCAACTCAACACCAGTTCCCGCCTCTGCCCGATGCACATGGGTCAACGGGTCCTGATGATGCAACGAAACAGTGTTCCCTGCGAATCCCCTGACTGCAGGGTCTATGTGCTGTTTTTGTCAGTCTTTACTGAAGACAGGGTCACCCCATGGTTGAACAGGGTTTCTCGTCATGAATGTGCTCTTAATGCAATATCTCTGCATATACATATATAATTATATTATCATATATTCAAGTACATTCATATGTAGATGTGCGTAGACACGTCTATGACACAAATGAGGTGATAACCAACCTCTACAGGGATGGGGCAGTTTTAAGGCACCATGACCACTGAGGGGTGGAGCTGAAAGGAATAGCAGCAGATACCACATGGATAATCTATCGGCACCTATCCAGTCAAAACTGTTGGGTGTTGCTTCATGAGCGACACTGATGACAATGCAGTTCTTCACCCATTTACTATCATTGCACTCCTATTGCTTCAACAAGGAACCAATAAAATGAGCAAATATGTGGTCAAGGAAAGGACGAGTAACGAGGTTTACTTCAGGTTCAAGCCTGAATGCAACTGGTAAATCAATGAGACTGAAATGAGATCATTTGAGATCATTTGAGATCATTTGAGATCATGTGGTCAATGTTTCCCTGTTGTTTTTGTGCTTCCAGCACCTCGTAGGTGATGCGCAGCGACTCGCATGGCACCTTCCGGGGCTTGCCATCATCCTGCGGCGTCTCGTACCGACAAATTCCCATCCCCACGGTGACCACAGTGTTTCCTGATATCACCAGTACGACCAATATGGCCAATACGACCAATACAACAAATACCTTCAAGATCCTTCAAGTGTAAACCACATGACTAGCAACTCGCCTGGTAGAATCTTGAGGATTGCTCCAGTTTGGACCCATA
>CAMXCT020001515.1:0-147907 GCA_947184155.2 Cladocopium goreaui
AAACCATCTTCAAGGGGTATGTGTCAGTGTGTTCCTGTATCTGTATGTGTCTGTGTGTGTAGGTATGAGTAGGTATGTGCATGTATGTGTATTTAATGACATGTAATATATTGTAATATGTAATAAGGAAAGCTAATGTAATGTACTGTAATGTCATGCAGTGTCATACAACGTGATGTAATGTGATGTAAAGTTATGGTGTGCGTATGTGCGTGTCTGCGTATGGGGCATATGTACATCCAGTCTATGTGAGTGGTGCAAATCATCCAAATCAGGTATCTCAAAATGACATGGCCAATCCGCTGGCAGCAGGGACCAAAAGAATGCCGGCGAGACCGAGAGAGCACTTGGCTATTCCTCGTGGTCGTTTCTGGGATGATTTCCAGTGGCCGTACAACGCACCACATGGGATGTTCCGGTCATGTCATGTGGGGCCGTACATCCGTACATCATTTGTGTAAAGAAATATAGATTCTCCTCGAATGAACTGGAGTGTTTGTGGAATTGAACTCTAAAAAGTTTTAAGACATACTGATATACTGACCTGTAATGAGAATAGAGCCCAACAATGGCGGGGTGACACGTTACCCCTGCTTTTAACTTTGACAATAGAATCCAATGAAAATCGACCAGTTGCTCACTGGCCTTTGAGACAAGTTTCAGGCAAGTCTTCAAAACACTCATCTACAAAAACCGGAGAAAATTCAAGACTTCCCCATTGTGATATGTTTACCTCATGTTTACCTCCATAATCCCAACTCTTGACGTATTTATACTGCTCTATGCCGCGTGGATTTTGAGGGGACGGGATGGTCATCATGTTTCCCCATAACATCCTGACGGCCGCAATGTATCTCCATGATATCCCTATGATTGCTCCATTACTTTTGCTAGGGCGTCACCCCATGATGAACCATGACTAACCAGTATTGACCATGAGATTGACATTAACAACCATTGTTAACCCATGATTGACCATTGATTATGTTTGGCTATCAACCACTGGTAAACTAACATGACTATGGAAAATCACATTGAAAAATTGGTAAATCCACTATAAATGGATATAAATGGCCATTTTCAATAGCTTTAAACGTTAACGTTTACCAGGCCGGGTAACCACTACTGTTTGCTTTCATACCTGGCTATGAGTCAAAACCCTGGTACCTAGTGAACCCCAAAATAGCTGGGATTTATGGATGTTCATCCCATATATCCCATTAAAAATGCTACTTATAGGTATTGATCCATACCCATACAGCCATATATATATATATCATGGTATATCATGGTTAGACAAACCCAACTAAAAATGAAAATTAGTACCAAAATACCAAGATGAGGTGGGTAGTGAACCCCAAAATAGCTGGATAAAAATGGTATTAATAGGTATTGATCCATAGCCATATATATATATATCATGGTATATCATGGTTAGACAAACCCAACTATCATATTGTTGATGAATCTCCATATAGTTAAACCAGATTTATTCCATGAAAAATTCCAGCAAAAATCCATCCATTTTC
The DNA here is from genome assembly GCA_947184155.2 of Cladocopium goreaui. Taxonomy (NCBI): domain Eukaryota; class Dinophyceae; order Suessiales; family Symbiodiniaceae; genus Cladocopium; species Cladocopium goreaui. The sequence goes on from CAMXCT020001515.1 coordinate 1,530, forward strand.
GATGGTGAAACCGGCCTTTTTCCATGGCTAAATCCCAGTGGCGATTGGGAGCCCGCGAGCTCTGGTGGCATGTGGCCTGCAGGGCCTGCGGGGCCTGCGTGGCCTGCCACGAGGCAGGAATCAAACGCGGATGATGGGATGACTACTATGCGTTGATGAATAGTTGGTTTAACATGGTTTAACATGGTTTAATCATCCAAAATGCTGATTGAATTGGATATGAATGGAAATATCATGGTTTATGACTCACAAAATGCTGTACATATCGTGGTTTATGACTCACAAAATGCTGAAAATATCATGGGATATGAATGGAAATATCATGGTTTATGACTCACCAAATGCTGAAAATCGTGGTTTATGACTCACAAAATGCTGAAAATATCATGGGATATGAATGGAAATATCATGGTTTATGACTCACCAAATGCTGAAAATATCATGGGATATGAATGGACATATCATGGTTTATGACTCACCAAATGCTGAAAATATCATGGGATATGAATGGAAATATCATGGTTTATGACTCACCAAATGCTGAAAATATCATGGGATATGAATGGAAATACCATGGTTTATGACTCACCAAATGCTGGAAATATCATGGGATATGAATGGAAATATCATGGTTTATGACTCACAAAATGCTGGAAATATCACGGGATATGAATGGAAATATCATGGTTTATGACTCACCAAATGCTGGAAATATCATGGGATATGAATGGAAATATCATGGTTTATGACTCACCAAATGCTGGAAATATCATGAGATATGAATGGAAATATCATGGTTTATGACTCACCAAATGCTGAAAATATCATGGGATATGAATGGAAATACCATGGTTTATGACTCACAAAATGCTGGAAATATCATGGGATATGAATGGAAATATCATGGTTTATGACTCACCAAATGCTAAAAATATCATGGGATATGAATGGAAATATCATGGTTTATGACTCACCAAATGCTGAAAATATCATAAAAAATGAAAAGAAATATCATGGTTTATGATTCACAAAATGCTGGAAATATCATGGGATATGAATGGAAATATCATGGTTTATGACTCACCAAATGCTAAAAATATCATGGGATATGAATGGAAATATCATGGTTTATGACTCACCGAATGCTGAAAATATCATGGGATATGAATGGAAATATCATGGTTTATGACTCACCAAATGCTGAAAATATCATAAAAAATGAAAAGAAATATCATGGTTTATGACTCACCAAATGCTGGAAATATCATGGGGTATGAATGGAAATATCATGGTTTATGACTCACCAAATGCTGGAAATATCATGGGATATGAATGGAAATATCATGGTTTATGACTCACCAAATGCTGAAAATATCATAAAAAATGAAAAGAAATATCATGGTTTATGACTCACCAAATGCTGGAAATATCATGGGGTATGAATGGAAATATCATGGTTTATGACTCACCAAATGCTGGAAATATCATGGGATATGAATGGAAATATCATGGTTTATGATTCACAAAATGCTGGAAATATCATGGGATATGAATGGAAATATCATGGTTTATGACTCACCGAATGCTGAAAATATCATGGGATATGAATGGAAATATCATGGTTTATGACTCACCGAATGCTGAAAATATCATGGGATATGAATGGAAATATCATGGTTTATGACTCACCGAATGCTGAAAATATCATGGGATATGAATGGAAATTAATCCAGGTTTATGACTCACCGACTAAAAAAATCTCAATCCCTTCCCCGCATATTGAACACCCCAGACATAGGGGATGGACGGGGATGGAACCACATCTTTGGGACTAAAAAAAAACGGGTGTGTTTAAAATTGGGGTTGGGATTGATTGAATTCTGTTTCCATGGTTTTTAAATGTATATAGTTTCTGGTGATGCAACAGTTTGCGCACTGCAAAATCACCATTTAAACTAATAGCGGGAGATGATGGGGATCGAATAACATCAGCGGCACCTCATTCTACAGCAAACCTCAAATGCGCGCCATTTTTTGCAATAGTTTGCAATGATGTCCCGTACATCTCCGTAAATTGCCACCATATTTCTCCAAGTTTGGTGATTTTTCTCCAAGTTCAGAAGTTTTAGCACCACATGAGCCATAAAAAATACCCCCATCCTATTCCAGCTAATACTCGTTGCTTTGTAGTTATCCTTATGGATAGTAATCCCCAACAACCCAGCCACCTGACACCAAGGAATTCCGCGTGGAGTGTCCAGAGGTGCTCCTCAAAAAGCGAGCATGGGCTGGAAACCATGATAAATATCTATACTAAAATGTATATATATATATACATATATGATTATAGATACATATACTGTATACATGCATTGATTAACCATTAAAATGATACATTCATATATAACCTGACAAATTGTAATATATATATATATACATATATTGACTAAATTTCATATGTATATATATATATATATGCGCAACGCCTGGGCTTTGCCCAGGCGTTGCAGCGTAGAGGGTCCCCTTTCCCAATCAAATTTTGTTGCAACTCTGCATTCCGTTGGGAAGATCAACAAAGGTATTAGGGAATATTAAAATCCCACCCCCGTTACACTCTAGATTCAGTTGGGAAGATCAACAAAGGTATTAGGGAATTTTAAAATCCCACCCCCGGTAAACTTTAAATTCAATTGGGAAGATCGACAAAGGTATTAGGGAATATTAAAATCACACCCCCGTTAAACTTTACATTAAATTGGGAAGATCAACAAAGGTATTAGGGAATATTAACATCCCACCCCCGTTAAACTTTACATTCAATTGGGGATCAACAAAGTTAGTAGGGAATATTAAAGTCCCACCCCGGTTAAACTTCTACATTCATTGAATATCTCCGATAAGGGTTTAATTCTCCCACCCCCGTTAAACTTCTACATTCATTGCAGATATTCAATAAGGTTAAACTTCTACATTTATTGAAGATCTTCAATGAGGGTCTAATTCTCCCACCCCCGTTAAACTTCCACATTCATTGAAGACCTTCGATAAGGGTTTGATGATGATGATGATGATGATGGTGATGATGATGCTGATGATGATGATGATGGTGATGGTGATGACGATGATGATGATGGTGATGGTGATGATGATGGTGATGACGGTGGTGATGGTGATGATGATGATGATGATGATGATGATGATGATGCTGGTGATGATGATGATAATGATGGTGATGATGATGATGATGAGATGATGAGATGATGATAGTGATGATAGTGATGATGATTGTCGTGATGATGATGATGGTGGTGATGATGATGATGATGATGATGCGTTGCCTGTCGTGGTTGCGGTTCCGGGCAAAGCCCAGGCATTTGCCGTATATATATATATATACACACACGCATATGTTCACACAAAAAATGACATATATATATATATATATTAACTATGTTTATACTATTAGTTTAACGTGTAAATACTACCAATCAATGTTATCTAGTATATATTAACATGTGCTAAGTAGTGTTGCTTCTCATCAGATAGAGTTATCTACATATATACATTGTTTTCATTGGTGTAATAAATATATTATTTATAATCAATGGAGTATGTATAACCAACCATGACCAATAGTTAATAGTAGTGATAGTTCTATTAATATAGTGCTTAATAGTAGCTCTGATGATTTGTATACACATATTAACTGCTCAGTGGATATTACGAACAAATGATTACTACCCACTGCAGAGACGGTATACCATATAAAACCAGAATGGGGATACGGATATTGTGGGAAAATTGGACAAACCCGCATCTAGGTGACCCCCCCAATAATCTTCATAAATGATGAAAATTCACCAACCTGAAAGGTTCGGCCAATTGGTATGACCCCCTATTCTAACCATCATTTAAGTCTTGACATCACATTGAGGTTTTTATGATTTACCCGCTCTATCCCCAATAACATTATACTTCGTTATACCACCATTCTTGTTGGTTAACTCACAATTTTGCTGGTTAAATCACCATGTGTGTTGCTTAAAATCCCCATGTTGATTGCATCACCATTTGTGTTGGTTAAACGGTTAATCCCATGGTCACGATTCGCCCTTGTTTGCTTCTTGGCGGTTTTCAGAATTGCCCTGTGCCGGTGGTTTTCCCAAAGAAATGACCTTTTCCGGTCGCCTGTGGTGGGTCGAATCTCTTTGAATCCCTCCCTATATCACTGGGAAATATGGAGAAATCTAATCAATGGCAAAATCACTGGAAAATGTAGAGGCTGTAGAGGTATCAATGGATGCATATGGAAAACAAGATGAGATGAGGAGATGGCACTGCGTAGCGTGGGAATCATACCAACCTTTGATGATTGGTATCGATATGTATCGATCATTGATCCGGCAGAAATTCTAGAAATGTGGTCAACCTCCAGAAATGGAAAAAAAACACACCATCAAAAACTTCTTCAGCTGAAGGATGCATGGTACTGGAAGAGTTTCGTTTCGTTGAAAATTGGAATCCATGGTGGAAAACTGGAAATCGCTCGTCCTGCACATCCCAGAGTGGGACTTGTCCGTCCTGCGGTGATCCCATGAGGAACCCGGGCCTATCCCATCGAAGATCATCGAAGGACTTAAGGCATCCGTTCACATGTGAAATTCTGGACGATTTGCCTATTACCCTCTGGTGAACTAACATAGCAATGGAAAATCACCATTTTTAATGGGAAAATCCACTATAAATAGCCATTTTCCATTGCTAGGTTAGTTCACCAGAGGGTAATAAGCGCCAGATTGTCTGCCTTCTCATGCCCCCAAATGCCCCCAACCGAAAAACATGTTTGGAAGGTTCGCTGTTGTTGCCCGAATTTGAGGCTGGTGAAGTACGGCTCTATATACGGTTACCTTGCGACACTCCATCAATCGCAAGCGGAGACTTCACAGGATTGAGTTCCAAGATCAGGCATCCCGTGGCCACATTCCTCTCCACGGTGACTGAAAAACACCACCTCCACCCGCCTCGTCCGCTCCACCTTGTTGCTCTCACCACCTCGCTTCGGAGGCATTTCTCGGATCGGGATCTACTTGGATGATCCCACTGTGAATTAGGAACGTCTAGTAACCATGGTTACGACTTCCCCCTTCTGAGATTGGTGGTTTCAATGAAAAAATACTATAGTCAATTAGAATTAGATTCAAAAACATGGTCATCACAGGTAGGATGGAACTTTTGGACCTTTGAATCCACCAGCCACATTTTTTCAGGTCGCCCATCCCCTGACATTCCCGTGGGGCGCTTCGCAACGTTGCGACGGGGGGATTCCCAATTTTTATACCATGTATCGCGGAAAATCCAATTCCACCAGATTATATATATATATATAAAAGGATTTAAATGGTACACTGTTACACAACATACCCTCAAGTCGCAATCAACAGGGGCATTAAGCACTGCTGACTTGCGCAAACCAATCTCAGTATTCGACTGATGTTCACTGCACTGCCCGATGGCACCTGAAGGTCGCAGAACTCATCTTCTGGGAAATATCCTACCTTGAAATGATGGTTCAGTTTGGTTAGTCGTATCAGCATCATTGGTAGGTGAAAAACATGGTTATGCTATAAGCCCAAGCACCTTGTATGGGAGAGGACCGATCCTTTCTATATTAATATAGTCTTGCTGAGGTACATGAGTTTGTATATGAAGGACCCACGAACCTCAGCTGCCGATTCACCCAGTCAAATCTGATGACCATCGCCCAATATGGGCAATTCATTGCAATTGACTCAAGTTTTAACCACGGCACATAGTGGATCGGTCATCCTCATTCAACTACGTAGTTAAAGAACCCAGCTTTGCGCACCCAAACCTGGTCAGGACCCAAGACAAAGGTGGTGAAGTGCATCATGGGCGAATTCGCTCCATCACCTTGGGATCAGGAGTGATCTGGGTCATTGGAGGATTGATGATTGGGAGTCTTCGTCCCACTTCATGAGGGAAGGAATTCGAATTCTCCCCAAAAAAAATGCATGTCCGGCTGCGTGACCGGCTGGATCCTTTTGGGTCGTTTTTTTGGGGACCGTTTTGGGGGGCCAATGATTTCTCCACTTTGCGATTGGGAAAAAGGCGGTTTTTTTTCGGATCCACGGAATCTCTGGTGTGGATTGGTGATCATCTTCACATGAACAAGAATGGCTACCCTCTGGTAATTTAACATAGCTATTGAAAATGGCCATTTATAGTGGATTTACCCATTGAAACTGGTTATTTTCCATAGCTATGTTAGTTTACCAGAGGGTATCCAGAAATAATTGATACAAACAAGCGGGCAATCTTTGCCACTGATGCATGCATCCAAGGGCACTTTCTTTGCTGTTCTAGTGGGGCGTTCATAACTCATTCTCAGCTGGAGGCTCGAGTCAGGAACAAAGGACGCTAGACATCAGCAAAGGATAAAGAAATTGCCCAAACTGTCACACACTATATATATATATATAGAATATATATATATATACATATGTGTCTCAATGCTCATGTGACATACATCCGTTCCAGTATATCAAGCCAGATCAACATATATCGACATCATCAAACACATATTATGCTACAATAGATACCTCACGGTAAATCCAAGATGCACAACACATGGGAAAGTTGGTTCGTGAAAGTGCGTGAAACAACCCGAATATAACCCTATCCATGGATTGCTACAAGTATCAATAGTCCGCCATGCAGATATCTACCAGTTCTTTTGCACTAAAGAATCTAGAAACATTCCGTGCTGTTTCAATCCGTTCTGTTTAAAAGACTCAGTTTCATCTCCAAAAAAAGCACCCAAGATGAACATCTCTGGCAATTTCAAACCGATTCTAAGTCCAAAAAACTCTGGAAATTCCAGGGATTTTCCATGGGATTTCCCTGGATTTGTCCATGGTTTTTCCATTCGCCGTTCGAAAAACATCGCCGCTGCTCGTCCCTTCCGCTCGGCTCGTCGTTTCGCCGCGGCGCGCAGCTTCTCCTTGGCGTTGCGTTGCAGCTCCTCCTGCAGGTGGATCTTCTCCATGGCCTTCACGTCTGGAATAGCCAGTGGAATAACATTGGAATAACATTGGTATCAAGGTTAATTACCATTATTATATGCATCTCTTAAATAACTGGTTAATAACTGGTTAATGAATGGTTATTGATAGTTATTGATAGTTATCTGATAAGAGAGATAATAACCATCAATGGAATAGTCATTGACACAGTTGACACATAGATAACTGGAAATAGTCTCTAAATAACTATCTAATTCATTCACCAGTTATTAACCAGTTATTTGAGAGATAGATACATATGTTTTTGGTATAGAGAGAGAGAGAGAGTCAGAGAGAGAGAGAGAGTAGTATCGAGTAGTTAGTAATGTTAGTATGATTATACATACATATATATAATGTGTATGATTATATATAGTAGTATGTGTAGATGTGTATGATATGTTAAATTCTGGGATTGTACTACATAATATCTTTAGTGGATGTCATGTAATGACTAATATGTGTTCAATGATGTTCAATGACATGGAATGGAGACATGTACATAGATATGCATATGTATATGTATGTTTATATGTATCTATATATATATTGATGTGGTAAACTGGTTAAAACAAATAAATTATCCCCAAAATGATGTAATGACGAAAAAGATGAAACATTATCGAATATTTGGATGATTAATTTATGTAGTGTGGGAAACCCAATAATAAACCTACCATTCGAGGATGGTTTGCAGAACCCATTTTTTGGCGTTTTGGGTACAATAGTTTTTATTGGGTTTACCCTAAATCTATTTATCAATATTACAAAAAAATAATCGCAAATAATATTAAACATAGTCCATATATCATCCATGTACTTTGTAGTATATATCATATACTTATCCATATTACATAGAAGTTATTATCCAAGCATTGTATCAAATATCGTGTTTCACCTTTTTTGTTACTACCACCGTATGTCATATATATATATGAGAAAGACCAAAAAAAAAGATCATGTGTATAGATACAGATATATATATATGTGTGTTGTACTGTAGTATGTATGACAACCTTTGTGTGGATACATGTGTATATATATATATGTGTGTGTGGGTGTCGTAAGCCCCCAGCCCCACCCAAAAAAAACGATAAAGAACACTATTTGAGTAGAATTTTACAATGGCCAGATATGTGTATGGACCTTTTGCCAGTTTCTCACAGTTTGCTATGGAAAGCCATGGCCCCTTTAGTTCGATGATTTATCTTTTGAAAAGTGGTGATTTTCCATAGCAATGTTCAATTGCCAGAGGGCGTCATTGTACATCATATATATACATATAATATATATATATATACCTGGGAACCCAAAAGCCAGTTTTTTTTCCATCGTTCGGGGTTGACACGTTTTTTTTTGTCATTACGGCTTTGTTGGTTCGATTGAAGACCCGATCTGAAGAACCCAAATACGGTCTGTTAACGCGCGCGAAGTCGAAAAAAACCTTTGGGTTTGTATTGGGTTTTTATCAATATTTTTCGGAATTTTTCTGGTGAATTCTTTGGGCCAACTTTGGCCCAAAGTCAATCAAATTGACATGTTTTTTCCATCAAATGCTACTTATTTTCAGTAAAGATGAAACAGGCACATACCCCCTGTTGACGATTTTTTTCAGTCAATACGGGAAAAAACATGCGAAGATGGAAATTCGACTATAAAAACATATCATTACTAGTAATATGGCATATGACCGAAGAAATATTGAGGTTCCCAGGTATCGATATGCTTCAGTTCACCCTAAAAGGCCCTGGTTTTCACACCAAAATAGCTGTGATTTATGGATGTGATATATATATATACATATATATATATATGTATATATTTATATATATATACACAAGCACTGCATGAAGATGGAGATACACACCTACACATTCGCTGAAATCAATAGAATTCCACATTACACATGTGGATGTTCATATGGGTTTGTCTGAAAATGGGGTACCTGTAACTCCATTGATTAATTATCCCTTTGTAAATTGCTTGGAGGGTTAATCCCCCATTTTCAGATCCAAATCTCAGATTCTTAGTGTCCCATTAGATCATATTAAGTTACCATACATTGATGGTTAATGATGGTAAACCATATTTAACCCATGGCCATCTTCTCTCAGTTCGCATCGCCGTGCCTTGTGCAATTGAACTGAGAGGTGATCCGAGCGATGTTCCGCCTCGCGAAACTGCGACAGGACTGGCAACTTCCAACTGGCTACTGGTGAACCTACCTATCGAACAGGAGGTTTAGTGCGGTGGGGGTGTTTTTGCAACAAACGTGTGGATGAAAAATAGAAGTATATAAGAATCATAGGGGAAACAGAAACTGGTTGGTGATTGTATTACACTACCCAGCCCAAAATCTCTTTGTAGATTTAGTCCCGAATCAGCAATTCTTTTTCAACAATCCTTTTGAAACTCAAATGCCTGAAATAGAAAACTTGTGGAAGATCTTTTTGTAGCACGCTTTTTTTTTATGTCCGATCGTTGATGATTGAGGTCTGCTATTGAATACCATGGCTGCCAGTGGCACAGACTTCTGCTATTGGCACAACGGTTGAGCCGTGGCCATGAAAACACTCCCCTGAGCCCATGAATACCCATGCCCAGCTCACCCAGCAAGTTTGCTACCTGCTTTTTTAACCCCATCCCAAAAAGATTCCTCAAGATTCCATACCTTGCAACAAACAATTAAATTTCTGTTGGGTAATGAGTAAATTCGCCATATCCATCCATATATCCTTCATGGCAAATCGGTCACCCAAAGGTGAAAGCCACGAGAGACCCGTGGCCCGTCCTCGGTCAATTGCTGCTGCCTCTCATTGACCTGACGAAATCTAAATGATGATAGTTTATCATAGAATCATAGCTTATCCACTGATTGAGAGCCCCCGAACATGAATTATATTGAATTATACCATTTGGATCCATGAGTCACTGGAATCAGTGCACATCAGGCTCTCCATTGGACCTCTCCAGGATCCACATTGCTGCCATCACTGTGAAGGCTTCGTTACGGAAAAACAATGGCTTCAAACTGGGCCCATAGAAACAACAAAAACAGAAGTCAGAAAATCAACAGACAATCAGTAAAGCAGAATGTTTCGCGGAAACATTTTGTAAAGCACCAATTTTCAGATTCCACTGGTTCAAGGGAAATTTTACAGGAAACACCAGCGAAGCTTGGTTTTTGCTGCCAGTCAAAATCGGCCAAACCTGTCAGGTCTTCGGCAGTTTCAAGGCATCTGTTGAGTTGGGGATCAGGTCTCATCTTCCGAACTAAATGTCTAAGTCTGTTTCGATGGGAAAATCGGTACCCAGCCATCTGGGAAAGAGTCAAGCTGCTGACCCAGCCTCAGCCACCGTCTCCTCATTCTGCTTTCGCAATTCTGCCTGGGCGAGACCCACGCCTTGAAAAAAACGGCTTCCAGGACGGTCACCACTTGTCCCAGCACAAAAAAATCCCGGAGTCGATTCCTGTGGTTTTGATGCTTAGTGTATGACAGTGTATGATGTGTGTTTAAAAAAAATGTTCAACGAAATTGTAAATTCTGAACCATGCCCAAGATTACTATAAATGAAAGGTACATAAACCATCCCCAAAGGGATGGGTTGATGATGGTTGATGGCAGGGGGTGGTCCAAGTTCTCCAATGGCTGAGTTCTTAGGCACGTCATAAATATGTCTTGGTTCTGGGTGTTTCTACACAATCAGCTGTTGATAAATACTTTGTCACAAGTTCGAAGCCGCGATGTCCTACTCATCTGGGTTTGTCTGAAAATAGGATACTCCCTATATAATTCCCATGGCTTATCATCAGTTTCTAAAAACTGCCATTGCATATACCTTAGCATGGCGCTCTGCCACGTTTTCCTTAGAGTTATTTTGTCCAAGTTTGGGTAATTATTGTCCCTAAGTGTTTATTTCTTGTCCCCAAGTTTGGCCTAAGTTTGGTAAGTATTGTCCTCAAGTTTGGGCAATAATCGTCCCCAAGTTTGGGGATTTGTTGTCCCCTTTGGGGAATTTTTGTCCCCAACTTTGGGGATTGTTTGTCCCATTTTTTTTGGATTTTTTGTCCCCATTTTTTGGAATGTTGTCAATTCCCAAAAATTGGGAACAATAATTCACCAAAGGGGACAAAACATCCCCAAACTTGGGGGAAATATTTCCCCAAACTTGGGGGCAATAATTGCAAAACAGTTTCAAAAGAGATAGCCCAACAACATGATAGAGAGACATGCTAATATATACCCCTTTTCATTCAAACACACCCATCTATTGCCACTTGGCACATTGATTTTGTATCAACAACATCAATCCAACACCTAGTTCTCCAGCCTCATCTTTCAACATCTGTTGCACCTGGCTGTGGAGAAAACCAGCAAAATTGGGCAGAACACAGGATACAGCAGATTTGGACAAAAAAGCAAGGATTCACATTGGATCACGTCGAATGAAAACAGGAAATAAGAATCACAAAGGGGTTAACCAACAAAAGGGATGTCTAACTGGGCAATTGGTGGTTTGGGTTGGTGGCTTGGAATCCCGGCACTCCCTTCACACACTCCGGGACTACTGGTACTGGAAACCACCACGGAACGTTGGTTGAAATAGAAGCCTTCCAATGCCGACATTGATTTGACGCGGAAATAACATTTTGCTGATTTCGGGTTTGTGTCCAAATAAAACATGGATGTAAATATAAAGTAATTGGGGTCTACAACCCTGGGAACAAACCAAGAGCAACAGTCCAAGTGCAGATTATCTACAATGTTGTTTTTTTCTGTATTGGTCCGTAGGTGCAGACCAATTCAAAAAGAGAAAACCCGACCAAATGCTGCGGGATGTCTGCTGAATCCGCTCTTTAGGCTTACGATCTATATGTGAGCACTAGAAGCATCAAGCAGGGTTTCGCATCATGTTGAAGCACACCACCAAACTCAACATGCACAAAACATGTGTGCATGCACATATATTCGTTTACATGTGTATATATATATATAAATTTACATATATACACGTATCTACAACTTTAAGTATGTATAAATGTAAATATGTAAATATGTATATATGTATATATATATATATATACACATTTGTAAATATGTATATATATATATATATGCATACGTAAATACGTATATACGTATATACGTATATATGTATATATGTATATATGTAAATATATGTAAATATATGCAAATATATGTAAATATATGCAAATATATGTAAATATATGCAAATATATGTATATCTATGTATATGTATGTAGGTATGTATGTATGTATGTATGTATGTATGTAATGTATGTAATGTATGTAATGTATGTAATGTATGTAATGTATGTAATGTATGTAATGTATGTAATGTATGTAATGTATGTAATGTATGTAATGTATGTATGCATGCATGCATGTATGCATGTATGCATGTTTGCATCTATGCATCTATGCATGTATGCATGTATGCATGTATGCATGTATGCATGTATGCATGTATGCATGTATGCATGTATGCATGTATGCATGTATGCATGTATGCATGCATGCATGCATGTATGTATGTAATGTATGTAATGTATGTAATGTATGTAATGAGTGTAATGCATGTAATGAATGTAATGTATGTAATGTAAGTAATGCATGTAATGTATGTAATGTATGTAATGTATGTTATGTATGTAATGTATGTATGCATGTATGCATGTATGCATGTATGCATGTATGCACGTATGCATGCATGTATGCATGCATGTATGCATGTATGCATGTATGCTTGTATGCATGTGTGCTTGTATGCATGTATGCATGTATGGATGTATGGGTGTATGGATGTATGGATGTATGTATGTATGTATATGTGTATATGTATATATGCATATATGTATATATGTATATACGCTTATATGATGTATATATGAATATACGTATATATGTATGTACATATGTACATATGAATTTATGTGTATACGTATATGTGTTTGTATGTAGGCAAATATGTATAAATGTATATTAGTATATATGAAAAAAAAATCGGTATATCTGTAGTATATATGTTTATATGGATACATGTATTTATGTATATATGTATATGTGTATATATGTATATATGTATACGTGTACATATGTATATGTGTATGTGTGTATATATGTATATATGTGTATATGTATATATGTATATATGTATATATGTGTAGTTGTATGATTGAATATTTGTATATGTGTATATTTGTAAATTTGTATATTCGTATAGTTGTATATTTGTATATTTGTACATTTACATATTTGCATATTTGTATTTGTAAATGTGTCTATATATATATGTATATATGTAAGTCTGTATATGTGTATATACGTATATATGTATTTATGAATGTATGTATGCATGTATGTATGTATGTATGTGAATGTATGTATGCATGTATGTATGTATGTATGTATGTATGCGTGTATGTATGTATGTATGTATGTATGTGTGTATGTGTGTATGTATGTATGTAATGTAATGTAATGTAATGTAATGTAATGTATGTATGTATGTATATGTGTATGTATGTATGTATGTATGTATGTATGTATGTATGCATGTTTGTATGTATGTATGTATGCATGTATGTATGTATGTATATATATATATATGTTTATTTGTATATATATATATATGTGTATACGTATATACGTATGCATGCTGATGCATGTGCATATGGATATGTATATGTATATATACATGGACATGTATATTTACATGTACATGTATATGCATGTGTATTATTGTATATATATGTATGTATGTTTTTATATAAGCATAACTCTCTTTGTACTCTCAGAACCACAAATCATTCTGGAACGACATATGCATCCTAAATGTTGATGTTGAGGCACAGAGTATGGTCCATTTCTGTACATACGCGATCTACACCAGGACAAGTACAGAGTACATACAGTACAGTATGCATCTGGTTCCTCTGAAAAACATGTGTCGTTGGGATGAAAATAGCAAATGATTGCCTCCATACTCAGTGACTAATTTTCACCACTTTCCAGCCCTATCTGCTCAGTTTCCCATGTTTTCATGTCCCCGCACCACACGGCGTAGCCCATCGGTATCTTCTTCCAACTCCGTGATTTTCGCCTGGGGTGTTGGAGTTGCGCCAAAGGGGGCCATAGAAAGTAAGAATTTCCGGTATTTTACCACCGTGATGGGGATACAATGCGAATGTAGTGGGGATATAACCAATCATCAAACATGGGATACAACTGGAAAAATCGTTTAGCCATCATTTGTCTGTGGTTTAAGTCCCCATTGTCCTTATACTTATCATGAATCACCCTCTGGTAGTCAAACATGGCGTGTTGGAAAATCACCCATTTAGTTCGGCAAATTGTATGCCCAGTCCTGTCAGGTAATGTCATGCCATGTACTCTCTGGTACGGAAAATGGCCCATTGAGTTCGATGATTTACCCATGAAAAAATACTTTCCATTGCCATGTCTTGATTATTCCCAGTAGATTCCGCAGTTCTGGTGAATTGAACGGGGGCTATAGAATCATCTTGGGCGAAACTAGGGAAACACGGGTTCTAATACAACTAAAATAAGGAATTGAGCACCAAATAGGATAAGCAACAATCATGGGAACACGGCACACTAGAACCGGGGTATAACTAACCCAAAGTTGTGATTGTGAATGAGTGGGGCTATAGAGAAGCAGGATAAGTGAGGTTACATCCCCAACTATGCCCAGTGTTTTTCATGAACGGTACTGTGATGTTCCAACTGCTGTTGTTTCAATTCCATGTTGCTTGCTACGCCCACGTTTTTCTTGTTGCTATTTCCTGTGTGCTGCTGGGAGCACAGTTGATGTTCCTCACTTTGGCGGCTTAGAATCTGTAATTTTGGTTATTAACACATCAATTCTTGTTCTAGGGGGCCTAAAACAAATAATGCGTATCTTCAAAAAAAATAACGGATATTTAGTTATACCTCATAATTCCATATAATTCCCAGGCCAACTTATCATGACTTATCCCTTTGGGGTTTGCAACTTGCAACCCCCACTTCCCCATAACTCGCACCTTCAGCTCGCCTATGCGGCGTTCAGCATCCAACGCCTCCTCGGACTGCCTGGGATAAGGCAGTCGAAAGGTAAAGCAACATGCGGCGCATGGACAAAAGCAAGGGAAACTGAGAATTACTATATGGAATCATTGGGAAAGAATAAGTATATGGGTATTGTATATGGGATATACCAAAAGCATATGATGGGAAATTTGTTGTAATCAACAAAAATGGTGGTATAATAGGAGATACTAGGAATATGTAAATATATTACATTAAAATTACATTACATTACACTACATGACATTTCATTACATTACATTACGTTACGTTACATTACATTGCATACATAACATGCATAACATACATTACATACATAACATACATAACATACATAATACGCATAATATACATTGCATGCAGTACATACATTACATACAAAGCATACATAACATACATTACATACATAACATGCATTACAAACATTACATGCATAACATACACAGCATACATAACATACATTACATAGCATACAGAACGTGCATAACATACATAACATACATAACATACATAGCATACATAGCATACATAACATGCATAACATACATTACACACATAACACACAGAACATACCTACATACCATTACATTACAATGCATCACATTACAGTAAGTACAGTACATTACAGTACATTACATACATACATTACTTACAAACATACATGACATTGCATTGCACTGCAATGCATTGCGTTGCATTACATTACATAAAATTTCATTACAAACATTTACATACAGACATACATACATACATACCAATACATTCCATTCCATACATACATTACATTACATACATACATTACATTACATTGCATTACATTACAGCATTACATTACATTACATTACATGTATGCATGCATGCATGCATACATACATACATTACATGCATGCATGCATACATCCATCCATCCATCCAAGCATGCATACATACATACATACATAGAAACATACATACATACAGAAATAGATACATACATACATACATGCATACATACTTACATACATACATACATTACATACATTGCATACATTACATACATTACTTACATACATACATTGCATACGTTACATACATTACATACATTACATACATTACATAAATTACATACATTACATACATTACATACATGACATACATTACATACACTACATACACTACATACATTACATACATTACATACATTACATACATTACATACGTCACATACGTTACATACATTACATTCATTACATTACATTACATTACATTACATTACAAACATTACATTACACTACAATACATTACATACATACATTACATACAGTACATACATTACATGCGTCACATACATTACAGACATTACACACATTACATACATTACATGCATTACATACATTACATACATTACATACATTCCATACATTACATACGTTACATACATTACATACATTACATACGTTACATACATTACATACATTACATACATTATTTGCATTACATACATTACATACATTACATACATTACATTACACTACAATACATTACATACATACATTACATGCGTTACATACATTACATGCGTTACATACATTACAGACATTACACACAGTACATACATTACATACATTACATACATTACATACATTACATACATTACATACATAACATACATAACATACATACATACATAGATACATACATACATACATACATTTATACATACATACATACATACATACATGACTAACATTACATACATACATAACTAACATTACATACATACATACATACATACATACATACATGCATACATGCATACATGCATACATGCATACATGCATACATGCATACATGCATACATGCATACATGCATACATACATACACACTTACATACACTACATACATTACATACATTACATACATTCCATACATACATACATACATACATACATTACATACATACATACATACATACATTACATTACATTACGTTACATTACATTACATTGCATTGCATTGCATTACATTACATTACATATCATTCATACATACATACATACATGCATACATACATACATACATTCATACATTACATACATACATACATACATACATACATACATACATACATTACATTACATTACATTACACTTACATTACATTACATTACATTACATACATACATACAGACATACATACATACATACACACATTCATGCATACATGCATACATGCATACATGCATACATGCATACATGCATACATGCACACATGCACACATACATGCATGCATGCATACATACATACATACATACATGCATACATACATACATCCATGCATACATACATACATACATACATGCATACATACATACACACATACACACATACACACTGACATATACATTTATACACCTTGCATTGCATTATGTTACATTACATTACAATACATTACATTTTTACTTGTCATTACATGGCTTTACATTACATTGCATACATACGAGTAGTCCGGGCAAGCCGGGGACGAAAGTTTCAAAATTGAAGCGCTTGTAACTTATATACCGTGGAACAAAGACTGCGCCTATAGGGTGCGGCCAAGCCTTCTGTGCATGGCAGCAACAATCTCTTGACTGTTCATTCCGGTGCCATGTCTTGTGCAGGTTGGATCTTTTCTCATCTCACCTGATCTCATCGCATCGCAGCTTCTCTTGGAATTTGCTCATTGCATCCCATTGTCACCGCAGTCTGGCGTCCTATCTCATCTCATCTCATGTCTTCTCTCCTCATCTCAGCTCTTCTCAGTTGATCACAACATACCGCAACATATCACAACTGCTCTCATCTCTTCTCATGTCATCTGAGCTTTTCTCATCTCTTCTCAGCTCATCTGATTTTTTCTCTTTTCAGCTCCCCTCAGCTTCCCTTCATTCTATGCAGCTTGTCTCAACTCCCTTCTTCACCGCTCTTCTCATGTCAGGTCCTCTCAACTCATCCCATCTCATCTCACCTCAGCTTATCTCAGCTCTTCTTAGCTCTTCGCAGCTCATGTCAGCCCATCTCATGTCTTCTCATCTCTTCTCTTCCCACATCTGCAAAGCTCTTCTCAGCTCTTCTCACATCTTCTCACATCTTCTCAGCTGATCTCAGCTCTTCTCACCTCATCTCAGCTCTTCTCAGCTCACTGGCCCAAAAACCTGCTCCAAAACCGGATCCCGGCGCCAAAGCCACACAACGTACGATTTTGAACCCTTTTGAAAGGCAAATGCTAAAGGAAAATGGAAAGCTCCAAAAACGAGAAAAACCATCAATGACTCATCGGCGCAACTTTGGCGCAACCATTCCACATCGCAATGCGATTTGCAAGCGGCAAGTTGTAAAAGACCATGGAACTACATGCGCTGTAGCAACATAGAGCAACATTGATACAGCCACTTCAATGCGACTTGCAAGCAGCAACCTGCAAAAGATCATGGAACTATGTGCGCAACAGCAGTGCAGAGCAACTGCGACGCAGCCACTCCAATGAAATTTGCAATCAGCAGGTTGCAGGAGCTAAAAGAATCTTCTCCTGGCCAAAACCTGCTCCAAAACCGGGTCCCTGTGCCAAAGCCGGACAAAATTGATTTTGATGCCTACTTTTTAAACGGAATTTTACAAGGAAAATGACAAACGCCAAAAACGATACAATCACCATAAACTCATTGCGCAACCTTGTCGCAAGTGCACTGCAACTTCAACTTGTGAAAACGAAGCTTTCGTGTGAGACGTCCCTCAAAAAGTGAAAGTTGAAGTTGTGAAAACGAAGCTTTCGTGTGACGCATCCCTCAAAAGCTGAAAGTTGAAGATGTGAAAACGAAGCTTTCGTGCGAGACTACCCTCAAAAACTGAAAGTTGGAGCTGCAAAAATGAAGCTCTCGTGCGAGACGTCCTTGAAAAACTGAAAGTTGAAAATGGGCAAACGATGCTTTCATGCGAGACTTCCAAACGAAGCACTCCAACTTGGCAAACCGACGCCTGAAGCGGCAGTTACAGTGCGGGGCCGATTCAACCATGATCCAGGGACACCCGAGACCGTTTCGCACCCGTCGCTCAGACCCTGGCCATCCATCTTCCAAGGCACATATTGTGCTGCAAAACACAGCATCCCGCGCATCAGGCTCAAAAACGCATTTCGTGCGAGACTTCCCTCAAAAACTGAAAGTTGAAGATGTGAAAACGAAGCTTTCGTGCCAGACTTCCTTGCTGTGTGACTTCTTTGCTGTGAGATCTCTTTGCTGCGGGACCTCTTTGCTGTGAGATCTCTTGCTGTGAGATCTCTTTGCTGCCTTTGCTGTGAGACTTCTTTGCTGTGAGACTCCTTTGCTCTTTGCTGTGAGATCTCTTTGCTGTGAGATCTCTTTGCTGTGAGATCTCTTTGCTGTGACACTTCTTTGCTGTGAAAAATCTCTTTGCTGTGAGATCTCTTTGCTGTGAGACTTCTTTGCTGTGAGATCACTTTACTGTGAGATCTCTTTGCTCTGAGATCGCTTTGCGAGACCTCTTTGCTGTGAGATCTCTTTGCTGTGAGACTTCTTTGCTGTGAGACCTCTTTGCTGTGAGATTTCTTTGCTGTGAGATCTCTTTGCTGTGAAACTTCTTTGCTGTGAGATCTCTTTGCTGTGAGATCTCTTTGCCGTAAGACTTCTTTGCTTTCAGACTTCTTTGCTGTGAGATCTCTTCGCTGTGGGACTTCTTTGCTGTAAGACTTGTGTGCTGTGAGACTTCTGTGCCGTGCGACTTCTTTGCTGTGAGATATCTTTGCTGTGAGATCACTTTGCTGTGAGATCTCTTTGCTGTGAGATCTCGTTGCTGTGAGACTTCTTTGCTTTGAGATCTCTTTGCTGTGAAATTTCTTTTCTGTGAGATCTCTTTGCTGTGAGACTTCTTTGCTCTGAGACGTCTTTGCTGTGAGATCTCTTGGCTGTGAGAGATCTCTTTACTGTGAGAATTCTTTGCTCTGAGATCTCTTGGCTGTGGGGTCCGTAACGCGGAAGTATAGTCTTCTAAACTTCCCTTGGTAATGGTGATGAACCAACAAAAAAGATGTTGCTTGCACTTTTGCAAACATGTTTGGTGATTTTCGGTGGTCTTGGCCACACAAATGCAAAGTTGTCAGATTCTATCAGCCAACAATATGCAAAAATGCAGAAGTCATCACCATTTAAACCCCAATGATCCAATTTTGATGGATGATCTCACGATTCGTTGGTCACTAGTTAAGATCCAAACTAACACAAAGCCATATGGACATGGATTAGGATCACTTTCAAAATACACATGACTACATGTTGGGTTTTCGTCTCAATTTTTTCAAATTGAAGCCTATATTCCCATTTGGTTGAACTCCCCATCTCTCTATTCATGAAACCCACCAATTTGGGCGATGGAATTCCTCATTTTTGTTGGTCGAAATCCTCCTTTCTCAGATATTCCTAAGTCCTAGCCTTTGCTACTCAAACATGGCTTGCCGGAAAATCCCGATTTAGTTTGATGATGTTCCCAGCTATGAACTTCGATTTCGTTCGGGGGTTTCCCATTGCCAAGTCAAATGTTTTCGGGTGAAAACCTCCAGCCCCGGCGCCCGAAGCCCGGCCGAAGTTCACCGCTGCCCCGGCCCCGCCTCTGCACCACCTCACTCAACTTCTGGATGGACACTGCGGCAGTGCTGGCGGTGGAGTTAAGAAAGGCCCGGCGCCTTGGTTGAACTCAAGGGCTTGTGGGAATGAAACATGGCGGGCCGCTGGGAAATCGCGAAAATCATCTATAACTGGTGGGTTTTCCAGCCAACCACCTTTGATTCCCAGCTGGAATATCACAATGGTTTTAGCTAATAGGCATTGGGGATCAAAGCGTCTCACCAAAAACTCTTCTTGGCCTCGCAAGTGGATCCGAATGGTGCAACCTTGCGGGCATCCCATTTTTGGATTTGGGTTTGTCTGAAAATGTGGTACCCATAAAAACAAGTTGCTTATCATTTTCTGTGAACGAAGGACCATTTTTGGATGTCCCCATTCTCAGGCATTCCCATTTTTTGAACAAACTCTGAAACGTTCTGCGGGTATCCCTGTTGCCTCCTGAGGCCTTTGGCTCGCGACAGTCGGAGGACGTTTCTCGTGCGTAGGACTGTAGAATTTCCACCTGAGTGCACGGATGATCTTCCCATGGAAAAACTGACCGGATGTTCTGCATACATATATGTAAATAGCTTATGTATATATAAATATAGATAGATATTTATAGATAGATAGATAGATAGATAGGTAGATAGATAGATAGATAGATAGAAAGATAGATAGATAGATAGATAGGTAGATAGATAGATAGATAGAAAGATAGATAGATAGATGGATAGATAGATAGATATACATATACATATACATATACATATACATATACATATACATATACATATACATATACATATACATGTACATATATATATACATATATATATATACATGTATACATATATATACATATATATATTTACATATATACATATATATATATTTACATTTATACATATATATATACATATTTACATATTTACATATATACATATATATGCATATTTACATATACACACATACATTTACATGTGTATATAAAAATAAATATATATATATATTGGTATATACATTTACACATGTATACCTGCATGTGTTTATAGACATATACATATATGTGCGTATGCATGTATATGCATATATGTGTTTAGGTGTATATATATATATATATTATATATATATATTTACATATGTGTATACTGTAGATATTTAGTCAGGAGTCAATATAGTTATTCAGATTATGTTCCATCTTGTTCCAATCTAATCAAAGATTACAGTGTCATTAAGAAAAACGGCGAATAGGATAAAATGCGGGAATATTCTTGATCATCAGTGCCCTAAATGTTAAGGTCCGTCCCACAGCTTTTGATATAAACCAACCCCATATTGTTATTTCACTACTCTATCTCCCACGTGCATATATATATATATTATACGCTATAAAATATATTATCAATATCCCCAAACTACTATCTATAGTTTATTTATCATGTATCATAAAAAGATGCCAAAAAGGGTTTCCAGGATGGTAGTTCGGTGATAAAAACGCCTCCTCCATCCAGGTTTCCAACTTTTCTATCTATTTTGGGGCTGCTAAACGTACACATATACAATATTCGTATTCCAATATTACTACCTGTAGTTATACTCACCATATATCAAATGTATTTATATTCTACATATTCTATGTAGCGATAGTTAACAGGTCATTATAATGCAGATATATACTACAATTAAATACCCGAGTATACTCACAATTGTGTAGATGTATTCCCCATTGCATTCCCATCGCATATTTATTTATCTATATATATACATATCATCGTCATCATCATCACCATCATCATCACCATCATCATCATCATGAACAACATCAACATCAACATCATCATCATCGTCATCATCATCATCCACTATATCCCATCCCATATCCCCGTTACACCACCATGTTTATTGAGAAAATCCCCTGTTTTATGGTGATTTCTCTAACAAACTTCCATGGTAATTGCATATATATATATGTGTGTGTGTGGAGAAGTTATAAGAAGGCACTAATCTAAAATAAGGCTGTTTGGGGGTAAATAAAATCAACTTCCATGGCAACACTGCATATATATATATATATAACTTTTGGGGCTTTTGGATAGTTATAACTTATCCGAACATATATATATGTGTGTGTGTGTGTCAAAATGTTTATATACAGGACGAGTGTCATGTCAGAAGCAAAACTAGTGATTCTTGTACGCTACTAGTAGAAAGGCTTCATATATATATATAAATATATTCAATTACAAGAATCTCAAATAAGTATACTATCTATACATTTTTATATGCATATATAAATATACATATATATATATACATATATTTACATATATATATATATACAAATAGATATGTACATAGTAAAAAATATATATACATATTGTCAATATATATATACATATATATATCCACATATTATTTAAATACATATATATATATGTTTTATTTGTATACAAATATAAGTAAAATATATACTTTAAAAAAAAAACACATATATATGTATATATATATTTTAAAAAAAAATATGTACACCTAGTAAAAATAGCTATTATATATTTACATTGATATATATATATACATAGTAAATATAAATATAAATATTCATTTATATATACAAATCATTTTATTGATATACAAATATGAATTTTACTTTTACATATAAATACATACTGAATATTTCTATATATATATATATGCTAATTATATATATCCATATATACATATATACCTTTTGAGGATATATATACATAGTGTACGAATAAATAAATACATATTCATACTATATATACATATGAATATATGCACATTTTTACATACATTTAAATACATATATAGATACATATTATATAAATATACATATATGTATACACAGTATATAAATACAAATATATATGTTTACAAATATAAGTGTACAAATTAGATATATATATATATCTTTAAAAATAATATATATATATATATATCATATACCTACATATCAATATATATATATTCTATATATACATAAAATTGAATGTAAATACAAAAAAAACATTATATATATATACAAAAAACACACATATATATATTTAAAATAATTACAGATATATATACAAGTATAAATACATACAAAAATTCAAATTATATATATACATACTATATATATAATAAATCTAATATATACATATGTATACACATATATTAAATGTATACATATGAAATATTTACATATTATATTTTTACATACATACATATATTTACATATATATATATGCATATAGTTACATGTATATTTATATAGATACATATTGTATATCTACATGTAAATACACATATATGTACATAAATATACATATGTGTACATATATTTACATATATAGACATACATACTTTATACATGCATAAATATATTGTTACATACTTTATATTTACATTGACGAAAACACCTACCATATATTTACATATAAATACATTTTGTACATATACATATATTTATTTGCGATTATTTAAATACATATGTTGATATATATTTATAATAATGAAAATACCCATGTATATTTACATATTATAGGTGTATATATATATATAGTTACATTTTGTTTACATCTTTGTATACATATATATATACATATTACATATATACATATTATATATATATACATATTATATATATACATATTATATATATACATATTATATATATACATATTATATATATACATATATCTGTATATACTCATATATATTTGATATTGTAAGTAAATACAAATATACATGTTATTTACATATATATATATATATTATTTATATATACATATATATGTACAATTTTCCTTTACAAATTATATATATAGGTACATATTTTATTTTTACATATTATATATATACGTATATATACATATTATATATAATCTTTATATAAACATATTGTATATACATATTCGTATGTACATACATATATATATGTTATATATATTTATGTATATATACATATTTTATATTTACATATTTCAAATACTTACCTTTATTTATACATTATATAAACACATATTAAATATATATATATTTACATACATACATATATTTATATATACACATTGCTTGGTTCCCCGACGCACAGCTCCAACTCCTGCCGTGCCAGCTGAGCCCTGGAGATGGCGGTGCTGGCGCTCTCGCAGGGAGCTGCGGATCTGGCAGAAAGCAGCTGAGGAGACCAAAGAAAGGGCGAAATCCAACGAAAAACTGCATTTAACCGACAAAAATGTGGACTTAACCACCAAATTTGGGGATTAAACCAAGAAAAACGTGGGACTGAACTAACAAACCTTGGGAAAAGGCGAAGGTAAACCCAGAAAAATGTGGATTTAAGCATCAAAAATTGATGGATTTCACCAACCAACATAGTAATTTAATCAAGGTTCAGTCAATGATGAGTTTGTGTTAATGTGTGTCAAACAACTGGAATATGATGGTGTCTCACCGACAACATGGGTGGGTTTGTCCAAGAATTGAAGATATACAGTAACCATCAAAAAATTGGCACACCCGGTCAATAGTTGTCCAACAAATTGGTGAAGAATGGGGATGCTAACCAACCATGATGGGATATGCTGCAGATATGAGGAGGATATAGTGGATTACACTGGGAATGGAAGTTTACCCCAATTTTTTGGCAATTTTCATGGGGAACATGATGATCAACCGCTAGATTTTACACGTACACTGCAAAAACACCATGTTTGGGCACGGGTCGGATACAGCCGCCGCAGTACGGATTGGTGATCTCTAGCCACAACACTCGCAATGGGAAGAAGATCAAATGTTTGATCAGAATTGAAATATTGTGTATAGGTATGTGATATAATATATATATATACATACATGTGTGTGTGTGTCTGACATATATGTGTGATGTATGTATAGATACATGTGTATATACATACACATATATTTTTTCATGTGTGTAGATATGATTTATATACGTGTATGTATAAATATATATATATGTATGTGTGTGTGTGGGTGTGGGTGTGTTTTGTTCATTTAGACATGATATGCGCAAATATCGCAGAACATTGCGTGGGGATTTTTGTCCACTTGCCAACCTCGTTCCGGAAGGAGTTTTCTCCCTTCAGAAGCCAAGGCTCAAAATGCTTACTCCAACTCCAAATGCGTGGCGCGCCCCCCCAGTCATGTTTGTCGGTTTACAAAAAAGAATAGGTCCACCATTGCAAAAACCGATATATACACATATAACTTGGGGAGCGCCTTGGCTTCTTTGTCTGTGGGGGCCGGAAGCTATTTCTTAAATAAATAAACCTAATTTACAGAAACTATTTCCTAAATCAACCCTAAGCTGGGAAACTAATTCAAACTATTTCTTAAATAACCCCATTTACAGAAACCATTTTTTCAATTAACCCAATTTGTAGAAACTATTTCTTAAATAAGCCCAATTTACAGAAACTATTTCCTAAATAAATCAAATTTTAAGAAACTTTTGAAACAATATCCAATAAATTATACATTAACTTAAAAAAACTGAAGAAGTAGTGCAAGTTAGGCCTTCTAGGGATTGGTTTGAAACGGTTTGAAACGGCTTCGGACTATTACTTAGCAAGTAGCGGGAAACGGTTCCAAACGGTTTCGGACTATTGGCTAATTAGCCATTCTCGGAAACTATTTGAAACTGTTTGAAACTATGTATTTGCAAATAGTAGGAAACGACCCTTACTCTGCCTTAAATCAAACAAGACAATATACTAATAAAGATAATATACGTAACTTAAGTTGACAAATATACACATACATTATGGTATATTGAAACTCTTAACTAAGAAAGAAACAGTGCCTGATTCTGAGATGAGGAGTCCAAGAACATAGCACAAAAGAGAATAAAGAATGCCTGCACCAACAGGCAGCCTTTCTCTCTTGGTGGGAACATGGTTCACTTGTCTGGGGCAATCTCTGGACTTCAAGTGATTGACTGCTATTCTTGTGCAATGGTTGGGATTGGTAAAAACAAACCTGGTTTTGTAAATGGTTTCTGGGTTTGGGGCCTAGATTGATAAATAGTTTCTAGGATTTAAGAAATAGTTTCTGGGATTTAAGAAATAGTTCCAGGATTTAAGAAGTAGTTTCTAAGATTTAAGAAATAGTTTCAAGGATTTAAGAAACAGTTTCTGGGAATTTAAGAAATAGTTTCCAGGATTTAAGAAGTAGTTTCTAGGACTTAAGAAATAGTTTCTAGGATTTAAGAAATAGTTTCTGGGATTTAGGAAATCGGTTCCTTTCATATTTACATTAGGAGGGTTAGGCTGGCAGGCTCCCGAAGAAACTCCCCAGGCTCCCCCGACAGACTTGGACAAATAGAGAAAAGTTCAGGCACACAACCAGTCCGGACTTTTGGGGGAAATCCCCGACTTGGGTGTCCTCTGAGGTGTCTAAAATGCCATATGGCAAAGGCCTGCTAACAACATCCCCCAACTCACCCGCAAAGGCTATCAGCCACATGGGTTTTGTTTGGGGAACTTTTTTTCTGGATCCCACAACTTATGGGTATCGCCGAAGTATTCGCAGCGTTGTATGGTGCCTTTGGCAAAAGCTGCATCGGGACAGGGTGTGTATTTATGTTGCTGTTTGATACACCCTTTCCTGGATTGAAACAGCATTACAACTGGTATGGCGCGATAGTACTCCCAATTGGATTCTAGATGGTTTCAAGTTTCAAGCATCAACAATTTCAGTGTGGTGAACCATGGGTGAAGGAGGCTCTGGTACTATTAAACTGGCATGTGGGGTAAAGACGTTAGTTCTTGCTCACCACAAACTACCATTTGCAAATGCGTGTTGCAAGATTGACCAGGTTTGCCCTGACAACATGGTCAATAACAACTTTTACTTGCAAATATTACCCCTTTGATTCAAGTAATGGTTCCTGGCAAATCAACATGATTTAGCAAATGGGTTCTACATTTTCTACTTTGCTTGAAAAAGGTTTCTACATATCCTACTTATTTAGCAAATGGTTTCTAGTATTTAGCAATGGCTTCTCGTATTTAGCACATGGTTTCTAGAATTTAGCAAATAGTTTCTAGTATTTAGCAAATGGTTTCTAGTATCTAGCAAATGATTTCCAGAATTTAGCAAATAGTTTCTAGTATTTAGCAAATAGTTTCTAGTATTTAGCAAATAGTTTCTAGTATTGTATTTAGCAAATGCTCTCTAGAATTTAGCAAATGGTTTCTACCTGTGCAAGAAGTAGTTTCTGGATTTTACAGAAATGGCAAATAAAGAAGCCAACGCGCTCCACAATATATAACTATATAACCTATATAATTATAAACGAACTTGGCTAGGAGGGTATCACCTTCTACCAACCTGCCATTTTCCCGGCTTCATCGCCAAGCGACACCAGCTGCAGCCCAAAGCTGGCTTCGACGCTGGGCTCCTCCCAGAGGAACCATGGGAGTTGCCGGGCGACCTGTGTATAGATGTTCAGCTATAGAATGATGTATGCATAGGTGTGCATGTATATACCCAAGCTCGATTGCAGCTCCTTGTAGAGGTACATATTTTGATGGGATATACGTTCTGCAGATGCACATGTTCATTGAATCTAGAATAAGTTGGAACAAGCCTCCAGTTTGCACTTCCATGGCAATGAGCATCTAGATTAGCTGCGCCAGTTTGCGCACGTTTCGGTACATCGACTATCGCTCCTCCTGGGTGATGAAGGTGTCGCTGTGTTTCTCCCCTGGCAAGTGTTCAGAAAGTGATGGGAATCTTCACAAATGATGCACTTCTTGGCAGAAATCCAGTTCCACAATAAACATTGCAAAAGGTACGGTACACGACCGTTATGATATAGCATACAACAGGGTTTTCTTGTTTGTGGTTGTCCCATCCATCAAAAGTGTGTTTTTTTTAATTCTGGCATCAGCCCCTCGATGCCAAAAATCTATCCATGCGGATACAGTGTGTATATATATGTGTGTGTATGGGTACAATGTGTAATGTATATATATATATATATATATATAGCAGATAGATATGTATAATGCATTAATAATAATGTGATATAATGTGTATAATTGTATATGGATATATGATATGCGATGTACCACTGGTAGTACGGTGCACTGGACTACATCTCAGATGCAGAGAAATGTGATTGCTGTCAAACCTGCTAAGGAACTGTGCCATTTCCGCTATGTAAGACAATAAAATCAGGTACGGAGTTTGATGATTCTGTGTCTTGAACTGCAATATACTGCAATCATCACAATTGGTGGTGTAGTTTCTTTAAGAAAAAACAAGGTCCAGAAAAACGAGGAATGCCTCTCAAATTCGGATGATCTCAGCGATTGTTTCAGCATTCGCCACGAGTTTGAACCGTTCAGTTCTCAAGCTCCGACACTCTGCGGATGGCCTTCTATGGCTGGAAGGGCAGTGTTCGCATCCGGATCTAACGGGGGGTCCACAAGGCTCTGGACATCCTTTCCTGCGCGAACACCCAACTGTGCATCCAACCATGTATCCAACAGGTATTTTGGCCAACAAGCATTGGCCTTTTCTTTCGAAGAAACATGGGATGTATAGATATGTGATATATTTGCTATATTAGGTATCTACATACTTATATATATATACATATATATATATATAGATACATATATATATAGATACATATATATATATATGATTGTACGTGTATAAGTATGTAATCTAGATGAAAAATCTATATTTTTGCTCATCATTTCCATCAGCTTCCCTCGATTGTACGTTTGCTGCAACGCCGTCGAGGCCTGCAGCCACACGAAGACCTCGTTTGTGCACCCGGGGATCTTACAATGGGGGGGGGCATAAAAGTCCAATAACTTACGTGTTTAATGGGGAAATCAATGGCTCATGGCCCCAAAATTTTAGGGTGTAAAAAACTATGTGGTGCTTGGATTTCCAAAATACGGATAATCAGTTTGAAACCCTGCATGGGTCAGATCAAAAGCAGGGGATACTCCTGAGCCCTAGTCTTCGTGTGATGAGAAAAATCAACCCTTCCAGGGCATAAAATGTGGGGACATGTAATTTATTTCAGAATAGGAGCATGAGCTATGAGCCAAAATATATATATATATATATTTACATAGAGAGATTATAGTATATATATATACCTACCATGGGAAAAACACGTGGTAACTGAAGGAAACCCACGGAGAGACAACGTGCAGGGGCAGTCTGGGAATAAATTCCAGCAGGGTGGGGCTCAACCCCAGAAGGCGAACCCCACCGAAACATGCACCCGTTGGGAGCCCCCGACGTTCCAACTGCATCTCCAAAGACTTTTGCAAATTGGTGGCCTAGTGCGTAAGAGTCAAGGGTGCAGTTGGTGTACCATCCAGAGAAACATTGCAGTGTAAAGAAAAAACTATTCAGATCCGCTTATGGACGCTTAGTCCCATCCTGAATCAAGAGTTTCCCATGGAAAAATGGTGATGTTGCGACAAGCCAAACTCTCCGCCAGCAGCATCCCTAGGGATGGGAAGTGGATCAAAAAATACATACCCTCCGGTCATCAAACATGGCAATGAGAAATCCCCCTAAATGAGCATTTAACAGCATTTAACTAAGTGGAAAATAAATGAAAATAATCTATATATGGAGAATTGTCCAGTGCGATGTTTGATTACCGGAGGGTACTGGACCAAAAACGTTGATGGAAAAATTACGCATGATCCATTTTGGGGGGGAAAAAAGAATATTTGAGATTTGTACTGTACTTGCAGCGTTGTGGATCCCAAATCATAAATCTAGCGTCTGCACCGGGTTTGCAGCACTTTGAAGCTTTGAACGCAGTGTGATTATGTTAGCAAGTTTGCTCTGTACTTGCAGCATTTTGGAACGACGATCTCTTATTTGAGATGTATTTGCAGCAGTTTAAAAAGGTAAAAGCTGTCATTTGGATCGTACTTTGTTCGCTTTTGTTGGTTCCCTCTCTTCCTCTTCCTCTTCTTCTTCTTCTTCTTCTTCCTCTTCGTCTTCTTCTTCTTCTTCTTCTTCTTCTCTTTTTTCTCTTTCTTTATTCTTCTTTTTCTGCGTAGCAGTAGTGGTGGCGCTGTTGGTGTTGGTGGCCATTGGCATCTTGTTGCGATGGGGTGTCCTCTGAGGAGAGCGGTTAGGAGGGTGCATCGCGATTGGAAGGTTGAAGCTACCAAAAAATACAAAAACCGGTGGACTCATCCTTCCCGGCCCAACTCCAGCAAAAGCCTACCAACTTGCATGATAAAACAAAGATTTGCGGGACATTTATTGATCGGGGACACTGAAGAATATCCCTCCAACAACGGTTTTTCCGGTCTGATTGTGAAAAAAAGAAAGGCCGAAGGAGTGCTCTCGTTGAGATTCCCATGGCTCTGGGCCCCCTGCCTTTTGCCGCAAACTGGGCTCGGGCCTGGACGTTGCTGATTGAAATTCCCCAAGAGGTGGTGTGCTTGATTGAATTGTACAATATTGGTACGATATTCTACAATTGGCTAAAGTGAAATATCCTTGGGTAGTCATAAGAATAATGTATGTCTCTTCAATGACAACACTCTTCTTCTGTGGGTGAGATTTGCGAAATGATTCGGGACATGACCATATAGAGATATATAGAGATGTTCCAACCCCAAGAAAAATAGAACATATCGCCAAAACCACCTTAAAAAGTATCTGTCGTAGGTGACAAAAAGCTCAGATTGTTGCTGTCCCACTACCATCTGTCGTGGGTTGACATGTCACCTTAGGTTTCAAGGACCGCCTGGTGACCGTTGCAGCCAGCTTGTAGAATCCATCGTGAAGCACGGGTCCCGTGTCGCGCCCCGACCTGGGGAGGTTCATCTCAGGAATGGAAGTAAACACCTTCAATGCTGCTATACAATACTCTGGTGTTACTAGTAGACATATATATATATATATTTACAATGGATGGATGGACGGATGGATGGATAGATAGATAGGAAAGAAAGAAGGAATCAGAGATAGGTAGGTAGATTAGGTCGATTAGGTAAATAGATAGATAAATAGATAAATATACAGGATAAGATGAGATAAGATAAGATCAGGTAAGATAGTGTTAAATAGATAAGCAAAAATCATATAGATCGGATTAGATAAAATAAAAATTAGATTGGATTCGATTTAGAGTAGATTTGATTTGATTAGATCTTGGTTAAGTTAGGTAGAGAGATATATTGATAGAGAGATACAGAGATATACAGAGATAGAGAGATAGAGCTGAGACTGAGCTGACAGATGGGATAACCCAGAACTGGGATGACTGTCCGATTTCGAAGCTAACCATGGTCGTTATTGTCCTGGTGCTTCAATGGTCAAATTACAATCAACGACCATGCATTGGTAAAATGTCGAAATGTCAAAAATTAACAGCATGGAAATTCACATGGGTCTGTCTGAAAATGTACATAGTATACCTTCATTCAAATAACAATTTTAATGAGGAAAATTATGATAAACCGTTACAACTGGATTTTGGAGGTTCAGAGCAACTCACATGAAAACTCATGCCGCACTGATGTACAAAAGCAGGAGCATCAATGCGGGGAATTGCTGGAACCGTCGCCAATCACTTTTTGCAGTGGAGTGGACTGGGCATCCCTGTTTCAACAGTGGGACAAAACATCTCGGTTCAAACGCAGGCGAAAACAGGGAGAAGCTGCAAGTACTCTTCACATGGTCAAGGGGATGTAGGCATATCTGGAAATCAGTCCACCAGCTGCCTTTTAATTTGTCTGCTATTGAATCCGACCCCATACAGGATTTCCTCTGGCCGGAGTCTGCAAGCACCGATGCTGTCCTTTGGTGACACCGAAATCGGTGCTCCAAAAAACGGTGGTGAAACCGCAAATAGACCGTGCCCCTTCCACACTTTCATTTGGGGGCAAATATGGTAAGTATCACCAACATGCCTTTGTAAATACAAAGACATGTGCATAGGTATGTATGTATATACATAATCAGATATAATCATGTGTGTGTGTGCGTGCGTGTTTGTTTGTGAAAATCTATATGTAATGTATATGTATTCTGATCCATATACGTATATATAGCTACATATATACAGTACATATACATATGTATATATACCCAAAACAAAGAACTTCGGATATATTGAATTTCTGTGGGAAATGCCGTTGTGCTCCTGTACATCGGAAGCATTTCTCCTCCTGGAAGTCAGGGCGCTCGCGGTGACTAGTTTCAATGAGCATTGGCAAAAGGTCCTGGAAAAGATGCCGTCATGGGAACATGTTTTTCCCACATGTGACCACTAAAAAAGGAACAACCGTAACCGACATCAATCGACGTCATAAATCATAAATAAGTTACCCTCTGGTAATTTAACATAACTGTGGAAAATCACCATTTATAGTGATGTTTTCCCTTGAAAAATTGTGATTTTCCATAGTTATGTTAGTTTACCAGAGGGTATAAGCTATTTCGCGACAGTCAGATCTCTTTATGATTAAGGAGTACTTTCAATACCCAGCCAGATGGGTTGGTCTGAAAATAGGGTACCCCAAAAAACGAATGGGTGATCATCGTTTGTCCTTTTAGAATTGCCATGTGGGGTTAATCCCCCATTTTCAGATACACCCAAATCATATGAAGTTGTTTCACATCCCCAATATCACATAATCATACATAATCTAAATATATTAAATATACATCAGATCGTTTGCCGAATCCCTTGGGGAATTTGCCAGAGCTCTATACATCTGGCTCAAGACCGGTGAAGAAGACTTTGTTCTCTCGCCGGATCTCGGCCACATCCAGAATTTCCAGCAACTCAGGGGGTGGCGCGGCGGCCGCATAGCCAAGCTTACTGTACAGCAAACGCACCTGCCACAGTCGACGGATCAAAGGAGTGGAGCCATCCCGAGACATTGTGGTCCAATCACCAATTCCAAATAATCTGATAGGGTCTCATTTCATGTATGTCATTTCCATGGTGGAAAGTGACACCATCTCATTTCATGTTTGATAGAACTGCAATACCCGTTTGTAGTTCGAAACTGATGCCTCAAAATAGGAGTCGGTGCGAACCTGAATCATGTGGTGTTTCGTTCTTGTCCGTAGTTTTCACCATTGCTCATCTTCCTATGAGTCATGGAGGGTATTCACCAAGAGTGCATGGGTTTCCACCTACAGAACTGGACCATATGGGTAACTTTTGCTTGCCTTTCCACACACGGATGTTGACCTAGTTGCGGTTGTCATGTTGGAACGTTCATCTTGCTCAGTTTGGGGCTCAAACTGGTTGACCCATACCCATTTGGGAATGGTTCAAACTGTTTGTTGCCCAAAATAGTGGATGGTTGAATGCTAACATGTGCCATTTATATCCATTTATACCCATGTTGTGTTTGCCATAGGTATCCAGGTACCCCAATGACTAGACCGATCTGACCATTTTCACTCGGAGTTCCCGTCCGGTGCGCTGCACCCTCTTCACCGTCTCCGTCGACAGCAAACCTGGCCCGCTCTGAGAGGCTGTGGTGAACATCCAAATAGCTGGGATCTATGGATGCTCATGGCCCTTGAAAATGGAAAGACGTTTGTCCCTAGCCATATCTCATCATATCTCCACAACATTCATTGGATTGGTACAGTAGAAATTTTATGGTTTTAAACGTTCTTAGTCCATCTTAGTCCCAAATATAGGGGTTTCCTGCAAATAGGAAACCCTTAGACAGTACCCAATTCCATTCTGGAATTGATTTCTCTCGCGATATTTGCAGCTCATACCATAGACATTGGATCTAGACTCATTGTCTTCCCCATCTGTGGTAGGGGCACTTTGTAGCTATAAATGTGTGTGTGTTCCCATTCTTCGGATATCACGCATACACAACTATCCGAACGGCCCGGAAATCGGCCCAGCGTTTTCATCAATTTTCATGTTCATGGTGATGTCCTTCTCCATGAAAACCTTGGTATTTGCCACGTTTTTATATCATGGTGATGTCTTTCGGCACCTCAATTCCATTGGGATTGATGAAATCACTCTTTTACTGCAGTGGGAGCTAAAAAAAAATGTTGAACACCCTCAAAAAACGTTACGTTTTTGGGATGGTTTCAACATGCATTTTTTGACTCCCACTGCAGTAAAACAATGATTGTCCATAAATCCCAATGGAATTGACGTGCCTAAAGACATCACCATGATATCAACATCTGGCCAACACCGCAAGTCGCCACAGCGCCAGCGACTCTTTTCCATCACATCAACTTGCGGACCGTCTTTGCAGTGATGTCACACACATCAGCATTTCGATGTATGCATCGCCATTGCCAAGCCTTGACATATGTCATGATCATTGGACTTTGGCTAGACAGGCTACTTGGCAACATGTTTTTACAGGCCTTCCAGTAACAATCTATTGTACCAGTGGGCCAGCACCTTTGGGCTGCCTCGCTGGACACGGCACACTGTCTTTGTAAATTGGCCTTTGGAGTGGTTCACAAATTCATGCTGTACATTCAACTTCTCTGCCACAGCCGGGTAGGCAGGTGCTCCGTCAGTAAACAGGATGGTGTTCTTGAAGTGAGCTTTGGGAAGAAAAAGCTGGGACAGGTGACAAGTGTCAATTTTGCGTTTGCTTTCTGGCGGTGGCTTCACACGCCAAACCATGACCAGGGGCAAGCGTAGAACAGTCAAAGAGCTCCATGCCAAAACATCTCTGCGGGAACCACATTCTCGACAATGGTAAGAATGTCGTCCTTCACCTAACAAGGCACCAAGGAATGTGGCGGAACAAGTCACTTTGGATTGGAGAATTTTGTTATGACGAGTTTGTCTTGCTCCTCGGAAAAATTGAAAACAAATGTCCAGAAAAGCATGTAAATCAAGACCCCCAACCTCGTTCTGCGGATTTCAACCAAGCGCAGGAGACCACAGAACCGCCACAATTGTGACATTGTTGGGGTGTCCAGGCCCAAGCGGATTTTTTCAACGCGAAATACGCATTCTTGGTCTCTCTTTCAGTGAAGGGACGTCTGCTTTTGGACTTCAAAGGTCTTTGGCGCACTGATAGCTTTGTCTTTGGCGATCTTTTCATACCCTTTGCCTTTGCAGTCTGTTTACGGCGACTGGCATCTGTCTCGGGGGACCGGTGCCATGCAAGACCTCGAGCACGTTTCTTGAGTGTCCGTTTGGGCTTGAAGACCATTCCATCGACATGAGCTTTTTTGTTGGAAGAGAGAAAGTTGGCTATGTCAGACGTGTTGGTGGTTTTACGAATGGCATCCAGCAATCTCCGAGCTAACGAAGTGACCACGCTTTTTACAGATCCGACGACATGGCTTTTCTTTCGTCCCGTGACTACGCACTTTCTTTTTGGTTCCACAAGAACCTTTGGGAGGGGGGCCCTTTCCCCATCCCAACTACATTGATTGGCGACGGTTTGCCTTGGCTCGGGCAGAGGGCTGATTGTTCTATATATTTCAATGCAACCAGTGACTGTGTTCAAGTGGAAGTTCATGTCATGCACACCCATGCAGACACTGGCAACAAAGCTTTCCTTTCCAACTCCTAAAATCATGAATGAAGAACGACATATATAAACTTTGTCGAGGCATACCGTGAGGCAGAGAGAAAATTGAAATCTTTTGCCTTGTTTTATCCATGTGTAAAGTCTGAGCGCTAAGGTCGTACATTTCGCTTCATTGCTAGTGTGAGATCTTGGTATTTTTCCCCACCTGCCAGGTGAGGGTTGTTAGATTTTATGTCAGTTGCCTCCTCCTCCTCCTTCTCCTCCTTCTCCTCCTTCTCCTCCTCCTCCTCCGCCTCCTCCTGCCTCGTCCTCCTCTCCTCCTCCTCGTCCTCCTCGTCGTCCTCGTCGTCCTCGTCGTCCTCGTCGTCCTCGTCGTCCTTGCTCAACTGCGACCCGCGATCCACAGTGTTCTCTGCCGGACCTCAACCACGACCATCCACGCCCAGTGTTCCCTGCCGGACCTCAACCACGACCATCCACGCCCAATGTTCCCTGCCGGACCTCAACCACGACCATCCTCGCCCAGTGTTCCCTGCCGGACCTCCACCACGACCATCCACGCCCAGTGTTCCCTGCCGGACCTCAACCGCGAGTATCCACGCCAAGTGTTCCCTGCCGGACCTCATGTAGGAAGATATGGGACAAAGAATGTGCAGAAGAAAGTTAGAAAGAATGTCAGAAAGAATGTCAGAAGATATGCCAGAAGATATGCCAGAAGATATGCCAGATAGAATGCCAGATAATATGCCAGAAGATATGCCAGATAGAATGCCAGATAGAATGCCAGAAGATTTGCCAGATAGAATGCCAGAAAATATGCCAGAAGATATGCCAGATAGATATGTCAGAAGATATGCCAGAAGATATGCCAGAAGATATGCCAGAAGATATGTCAGAATATATGCCAGAAGATATGTCAGATAGAATGCCAGAAGATATGTCAGAATATATGCCAGAAGATATGCCAGATAGAATGCCAGATTGAATGCCATATGTCAGATAGAGTGCCAGAAGATATGCCAGATAGAATGCCAGAAGATTTGCCAGATAGAATGCCAGAAGATATGCCAGAAGATATGCCAGATCATATGCCAGAAGATATGCCAGATAGAATGTCAAATAGAATGTCAGAAGATATGTCAGATAGAAAGCCAGAAGATTTGCCAGTAAGAAAATGTATAAATGTCATGGTGGGGATCACACGAAGTAAAGTAATTTCTTGTGAACCATGCCGAGTTCACTGAATCGTTCACGCGGGAACGGCTGGCAATACCAACATCCACGTTGACCGTTCTGAGTCAGTTTAAACCATTTAGAGCAATAGAGTTTGATCTGTCCGGCTTCTTTGGCGTTTGGTCCAAGCGTGCTTACCAAAGAACAACAGAACTGTAGAACGTAGCTTGAAGCATGCTTACCGAAGTACAACAGAACTGTAGAACGTAGCATGAAGCTTGCTTACCGAAGTACAACAGAACTGTAGAACGTAGCATGGAGCGTGCTTACCCAAGTACAACAGAACTGTAGAAGCATGAAGCGTGCTTACCGAAGTACAACAGAACTGTAGAACGTAGCATGAAGCTTGCTTACCGAAGTACAACAGAACTGTAGAACGTAGCATGGAGCGTGCTTACCCAAGTACAACAGAACTGTAGAAGCATGAAGCCTGCTTACCGAAGTACAACAGAACTGTAGAACATAGCATGAAGCTTGCTTACCGAAGTACAACAGAACTGTAGAACGTAGCATGAAGTCTGCTTACGGAAGAAAGTCGATGAGAACGTAGATACAGGACGTTTTTACACCCCCCCCACCCCACCCCACCCAAACATATCACAACGCCAAAAAAAAAAAAAACGCAAAAACGCTGGGCCGGTTTTCGGGCCGTAGGCACAAATATGTATCTCAGCATTATATATGTTAACATTATTTTTACATATATATATACACATGCACACATTTCATCAGAACTATCAATATGCATATGTGCACATACAATATCCATCGCAGTATATAGGTGTAGTAACTTTTAAAAAAAAGATAGAAAAGCAAAATGATTGGCACGTGGCTGTTCTTACAAGGTGGTCACCATGTATGTCCAAGGCACCTTTAAACATCCGGAAGGCGCCCATCTCCAGATCACCCGCGGGGTAGATCACCTGGGAACTTCACAGCTCATGATTTTGTGTGTGGCTGAAAACTCCCTGAAAAACAGATGATGGTATAACTTCATTTTAAAACATTGTGTAACTTCATTTTCCGCATGAACATTTCGGAATTTGAGGCATCCAACATTTACAGACAATGACAAATGGTCAGAACATGTGTGGACACGGGTGAAACTTGGGCATAACCTGATCAACTTTGGGTTTTCCAAATGCTGAAGAGTGGATGTTTTATCTATGATCATTGGGTTGCAAAGTTTCATACTTACCTGAAAAAGAGTTGAATGGTTTAGTTTGGCTTCCTTGACAACATCATCGTCCACACCCTCATATGTCCCGTTGGTCATGCAGTTACATGCCCAAGAATTTTCAGGTGGACCTCACCAATCGGTTCAACTGTATATTATTTTTTGCCCATATATATATATACATATGAGCTCCTGTCAAAATCCGTTACATCTCTGTAGTTGCTATTATCGGTTATAGCTTTCGGGAGGGGCATATTGCTTTCCAGTGTTTTGTGCCATTATCGCTTTTGAGGGGGACCATATATCGCTTTACAGTGTTTCGCGCACAACTCTGACAAAACACTCCTGCAGTTAATACTAAAGCAGTCTTCAACCATTTTGACCATGACTCATATTAATCTTGAAAATGGCTATGGATGCTTTTGGGTTCCGCGGACAGGCTTCTTCAAAGAAAATGGGCTGACATTTATTGACAGATATTCAAGCATATACATCCCCCATACAGTCCTCCAACGGTTCGCAGTTACAACTGGGAATTGCTTGGATTCCAGTGGTTTTGGTGATCCAATTCCTTATCGCTATTCATCATTATTTATCATTTGGAAGAATAATCTCATCTTCCAAGTGTTTTTACCCACATCTTTGTGTGGGGTTCTTGTTTTTGATTCTGTATCCCGCCGCCTCCACCGGATCCTCCTCATCCTCCTCCGCCTCCTCCGCCTCCTCCATCACACACAACTTCTTTGTCACACACCATCTTTCACACACAACTTTGGCACACACCATCTTTCACACACAACTTTGTCACACACAACTTTGACCTTTGTCACTCACCATGTTTCACATACAACTTTGTCACACACAACTTTGTCACCCATCATCTTTCACACACAACTTTGGCACACACCATCTTTCACACAACTTCTTTGTCACACACCATCTTTCACACACAACTTTGGCACACACCATCTTTCACACACAACTTTGTCACACACAACTTTGACCTTTGTCACTCACCATGTTTCACATACAACTTTGTCACACACAACTTTGTCACCCATCATCTTTCACACACAACTTTGGCACACACCATCTTTCACACATAACTTTGTCACACGCCATCTTTGTCACACACCATTACACACAACTTTGTCACACACCATCTTTCACACACAACTTTGTCACACACAACTTTGACCTTTGTCACTCACCATGTTTCACATACAACTTTGTCACACACAACTCTGGCACACACCATCTTTCACACATAACTTTGTCACACGCCATCTTTGTCACACACCATTACACACAACTTTGTCACACACCATCTTTCACACACAACTTTGTCACACACCATCTTTCACACACAACTTTGTCACACACAACTTTGACCTTTGTCACTCACCATGTTTCACATACAACTTTGTCACACACAACTTTGTCACCCACCATGTTTCACATACAACTTTGTCACACACCATTTTTCACACACAACTTTGTCACACACCTTTGTCACACAAAACTTTGTCACCTATCATCTTTGACACACAACTTTGGCACACACCATCTTTCACACATAACTTTGTCACACGCCATCTTTGTCACACACCATTACACACAACTTTGTCACACACCATCTTTCACACACAACTTTGTCACACACAACTTTGACCTTTGTCACTCACCATGTTTCACATACAACTTTGTCACACACAACTTTGTCACCCATCATCTTTCACACACAACTTTGTCACACACCATTTTTCACACACAACTTTGTCACACACCTTTGTCACACAAAACTTTGTCACCTATCATCTTTGACACACAACTTTGTCACACACCATCTTTCACACGCAACTTTGTCACACACCATTTTTCACACACAACTTTGTCACATACAACTTTGTCACACACCATCTTTCACACACAACTTTGTCACACACAACTTTGTCACACAACTTTGTCACACATCATCTTGCACTTTGCGTGGCAGGCGTGGCACTTGGTCACATCCACCTTCGACTTGCGTGGCAGGCGTGGCACTTATGGCACTGGGCTGGCACCACTTTGTCACACACCATCTTTCACCACGCCATCTTTCACACACCACTTTGTCACACACCATCTTTCACACACAACTTTGTCACACACCATCTTTCACCACACCATCTTTCGCACACAACTTTGTCACACACCATCTTTCACCAGGCCATCTTTCACACACCACTTTGTCACACACCATCTTTCACACACAACTTTGTCACACACCATCTTTCACCACACCATCTTTCGCACACAACTTTGTCACACACCATCTTTCACCACGCCATCTTTCACACACCACTTTGTCACACACCATCTTTCACACACAACTTTGTCACACGCTCTCTTTCACACACAACTTTCACACACAC
The DNA here is from genome assembly GCA_947184155.2 of Cladocopium goreaui. Lineage (NCBI taxonomy): Eukaryota > Dinophyceae > Suessiales > Symbiodiniaceae > Cladocopium > Cladocopium goreaui. The sequence continues at coordinate 42,714 of CAMXCT020001515.1, forward strand.
CATCTTTCACACACAACTTTGTCACACACCATCTTTCACCACACCATCTTTCGCACACAACTTTGTCACACACCATCTTTCGCCACACCATCTTTCACACACCACTTTGTCACACACCATCTTTTACACACAACTTTGTCACAAGCTCTCTTTCACACACAACTTTCACACACACCATCTTTCACACACAACTTTGTCACACACACCATCTTTCTTGGTCACACACCATCTTTCACATACAACTTTGTCACACACCATCTTTCACACACAACTTTGTCACACGCTCTCTTTCACACACAACTTTCACACACACCATCTTTCTTCGTCACACACCATCAAGTTGGTCCTCCACCACATCCTTTGTCTTTCCTTCTTTCCCCCCCCCCGCTACAACATTTGGTGCTCATTATTGGAAGAAGTTGCCTTGCATCGAGCTTTGGCTCTCAGTGAGCCCAGTCACGAAGCGTTGCAATCTCTCCGGGAAGTAGGACTGGCACGGTGGCACGGGAAATTCTGATGGCCATGGGGCCACAGCCAAGTTGGCTGATGTCGGGTGCGCGACTAAACTGACTAAACCTCAAGCTGGATCCCAAAAATGTTGAGGATATCATGTCATATCCTGTATCATAATCTGCCAGCTGAACTGTCGAAGTTCCTCCAGTCTGTTTTCAGAGGCCTAACAGAAAAACAAGAAAACACCTGTCAATGGATGTCCTGTCAGCCCCAGAAACATGCCAGTGAAATTCTCCCAGTGGGGTGTTGCAGTTGATTCAGTTGATGCCCAAAGTTCAAAGATTTAAGTCAGGTATCCCAAAAATTGGAACGAAAATAATAATTGTATCAGTTGCAGCATCGTTTTTTTGATGACTGGATTCCCACTGTCAGTGTTGTTGAAGTGCTAAAGGCTGTATTTTCAACGCGGGGAAAAAGCGCGGTTTTCTACTGGTGTGGGTTTGGGGTGGGGTTAGGGTGGGGTTGGCAATCACGTTCATGTCAGGTTGTAGACGCTACGGGTTGCGACGCTGATGAAGTTTCACTGGCAATTACTGCTACGATGATGAGCTTGCAAATACTATGTTGTTGCTATGCCCATGACCTTTCGTGCACACTTGCTGCTACGCTGATAAAGTTGCATATATATATATAATATGTACACACACTCGCTACAAGTGAGACATTGTGGGGGTGCAGGGCTGCAGGGGGTTGTGACACTGACATATTCTATTTCTTGCGATGTTGATTTAGAACCCGGTATCTTTCTTCGAATTTTGGCCAGCAAGTCAGGGGCAACTAGACTGATCAATGATCAGCAGTGGAACTGTATGTGCAGCCTGTGCAGTGGTGCCACAATGCAGGCCACAACTTGTGGAGCAAGATGCCAGAAGTGCATGCAGAGTGAAGGCATGGAGTCACATTCATTGTTCTGTTTTGAATGGAGTCATGATATGAAACATTGACTCACGACCTGCTTGATCTTGATTTGTGAATTCTGCTGTTCGAACACCACATGCTCGCTCATTGAAACAAAAAAAATGAAATCCCACTTTAAAACCACCCCCACACTGCATAGAAATCTCGTATTCCTTATTAGCTACGTATGTTTGCAGGTTAAAATCAAAAAGGAAAACCCATCCAGCCATGTGTCCCAAAAAATGGTGATTTTCCCAGCTATAAAATGGTGGATCTTTCCATTGATATGTAAACGTTTACCTGGCCAGGTAAATCCCATTAAATCCCATTAAACCACCATAAAGCCTCATTAAATCACCATTTTCCTATGGTTTTCCTATGGTTTTCCACCCAAAAAACAACAAAATCCCATTTTTCCAGCCGTGTCCCAGGCCATCGCCTGAAAGATCTTGGCCATGGCCGAGATATGCGACCAGAGCCTGGCGACAGCAGGGGCTCGATCAACAGCAGGGAAAAAAAAAACCTAAGCCCGCGCTGTGGTGGCTTGATAAACACATGTCATAAGCACTAGAATGCACATATTATATACATATATAATATGTGTGTGTAATTGTATGTATGTATGTATGTATGTATGTATGTATGTCTGTATGTCTGTATGTCTGTATGTCTGTATGTCTGTATGTCTGTATGTCTGTATGTCTGTATGTCTGTATGTCTGTATGTATGTATGTATGTATGTATGTCGTACGTACGTATGTCTGTGTGTGTGTGTCTGTATGTATGTATGTATGTATGTATGTATGTATGTATGTATGTATGTATGTATGTATGTATGTATGTATGTATGTATGTATGTATGTATGTATGTATGTATGTATGTATGTATGTATGTATGTATGTATGTATGTATGTATGTATGTATGTATGTATGTATGTATGTATGTATGTATGTATGTATGTATATACAGCTGGCGTTGATGGTGAATCAACCCTCGTTCATTTGCTTAATGCAAAAACAAGCTATTCCGAGTGGAAGAATGATAGTAATGGATTCGCCAATCTTCAGCAAATCCAGGTTTTCTGCAGGGGAAACGCATGGATTCTCGGGCAATGGGCTGCCAGATCAGAGGCAATGGCAATGGGAAGTCTCCAGTTTTCCCCACAAAATATCGTCACTTGGGATATTTTTCATCATCCCCTGGAAACTGGAAACTCGAAACCAGCAACTTACCAACCAAACCATCACTTAGAATCCCATTAAACGCAATTCGCAGCTATCACTTTTTCTCTCAGAATCACCCTCTGGTATTTTTGCGCTTGCATAGCTATGGAAAATGGCCCATGAACTTCGATGATTTAAATGTGGCAGGTTTTTTGAAAATGGCGCGCTACGACGCTACGACCCTGTCACAGAGGCTACCCCCATCCCTCCACGTCCTCCACACGGGCTTGGCATCGTAGCCCAGCGCCAGGTGTGGCCGGCAGTCCAGCAGCACCGTGAAGCGCAGCGTATCGGCACGCTCCACCTCCACATCCAAGTTCCGAACCAAGGTTTGACCTGGCTGGCGAGGAGGTGGGGTGGTGTCTTGGGACACAACTGATGGAAATTTGGGGAAAGATCAGGAAAAAATGTGATTTGACAACACGCAAAAATATCAGGACTTCATCATCATTTTTTTGGGGATTTAGCCAAGGAAAACAGGTCTTTAACCATCAATTATGTTGATTTTGCCAAGAAACAATTGTATTTAAACAAGAAAAATGACATTAACCAAGAAACATGCGGATTTAAGCATCAAAAAGTGTGTGGTTAGTAACCACCAAAAATCGGGATTGAACCAAGCGGAAAAAAAAAAGTTTACGTGTTTACGTGACCAACAAAAATAATGTGAAAACATGGGGACATTTCATGGCTTTCACTGGGAAACTCTTTAGGACATCTTTGTCAGTCTGGGTCGTTGAAATTCGGGTTTTAAGGACTGTCGTTTTTTGATGGGAAAACATCAAAGATAATTATTTATATATATATATATAGATATAGATGCAACACGACAAAGAAATTTTGCACGTTCCGATCAACAACCGCCTTCCAAAGTAAGATCTTCAGCTATGACGTGAAATCCCTGCAGTTTTCAAAGCTTGGGAATCCGCAGCATCCTACAGGGTTTCGGCTGGGTTTGCTTCGGACTTGGCTGCCCCAAAAAAAAGATTGTCTATGATGGTCTGTGAGTTTTTTTTATTACCCCACCAATTTGAGGTTGCTGATACAGTCATCCCGAGATAGACAATTAGTTCACCCTGCTTAAGCGTGACTTCCACGACCTTTGACTCCATCCTCAGGTCTTGGTTTCTCCAAGAAAAAACATGGCCCATGGCTACCCCAAAATCCAAATGGATCCGAATGGTTTAAACCTAATGTTCTGATATTTTCTGCATGTTCTCATTCGGGTGGACAAAGAAAGAAAGGGATTCAATGGATGGTTCTGGATCCTAAAAAGCCAGCCTTGGATAAGCCAGGTCCAGAATGCGATATCCCAATGGTGATAACACACAATGAAATTGTCATTCATTTCTTGATTTAATATAGTGATAATCACTGAGTATAACTCATCTTAAATCTGCATTTTTCTTCTATAGTTTTTTGTTCAATCCCTTGATTTTCAAGTGGGTTCCGGGAAAAAAAAACATTTCAATGGATTGGTTTAAGGGAAAATCTGCAGGAAAGCCCCATGATCTTCATGGGAAAATCTATGGTTTCCGGTTAAAATTTTCCCTTAAACCAATCCAATCAACATTTCATCACGAAATAATTCTGCAAAGAGGTGACAGTAGAGCTCCGGTTTAAAGCCAATGTCAATAGTGCAGGGCAAGAGCAGCAGCAGCCGTGAGCCGTCCCGCGCAAAGCCATTGAAGCGAAAGGGGTTCGGCAAGTCGCTCGGTGGCTGCCTGGGGCCAATCATGGAGATGTCACTGGCTTGAAACGGCAGCCAACAGATGGGGATATGAAACCAAGATAAAAATGCGAATGTCGAAATATACCCTGGGAACGTAGGAGAATCATCGTCCAACTGAAGATACTGAAGTGAATGGCAGGTGCTAGTCATTCACTGCCACTGGGAGATACTGGGAGATGCAGGGATAAGGGTACCTGGAAATGCTTCAAGTCATGCACCCATGTATACCTGGATGCACAGCAAATAAAAAAAAAATGGATTTCCACGGGGTCAAGAATCTCTGGACCTCCAATCTTGAAGGTGTTTTTTTCTGGCCATTCTGCTCATACAATTTGGCAGTACCAACAGCCTGTATCTTTGGGATAAAATATGATGAAATCAGACCCAATCTCCAACGAAACATCCGGAAAAAGATGTGGAAAACCGCTAGTGTCTCCCTAAGAACATGATCTAGAAATGATCTGGTGCAAATTCTCCACATCCTTCTTTTGTATGCTGACTCAGGAGGTCAGACCGACCATCCATAGCATCTTTCAACATGTCTTCCATGTCTGAAGGACATGCGTACCCTCTGGTAAACTAACATAGCTATGGAAAATGGCCCATTTACAGATGGTTTTCCCAATAAAACCTCCATTTTTAATGGATTTTCCGTATGTTCTGGTCCATTTATAGATGGTTTACCTATTAAAAATGGTGATTTTCTATAGCTATGTTAGTCATAACCGCTGGGTATGTTCCATCTGTACGTTCATTCCATCGCCAAGTCTCGGCCATTTCGCGATGCCTTTCCGCCACTCCAGATAGGAGGCGATCAATTTCCCCGCCTTCCTCGATGGAAAAGGCTGATTTCCCCCAAAATGTTCTGGTTGGTGGTGCAATAACCATGGTTAATAGTGATTAATAGTGGTTAATAGTGGTTATTAGTGATTAATACCTGATCTAATGAATAATATATCTGGTTGGTGGATCTGAAAGGCGAAGTTGATATGACTCTACTGGTTCAATGGATTGGTGTTGTTGGGAAAATCTATAGGAAACCATTGTTTTTATCATCAAATATAGGGGTTTCCTGTAAAATGTCCCGTCATCCAATTCTGTGACTGGTTGGTGGTTGACCTACCACCTTGAAAAATATGAAAGTCAATGGGAAGGATGACATCCCATATATGAAATGGAAAATAAAAAATGTTCCAAACCACCAACCAGTCTAAGTCTTAGTTGTGCGTAGTTGAACACATCCAGGTTTGAAAATTTGGAAAGAGTATCAAGATGTACAGTATCAAAGTGAACAATGTGATACCAGTCTTGCCTTGCCCCAATAGTTTCAGGCTTAGACAACATAGCTAGAGGGTTGAGGTCATTTGGCACTGGCTCACGCACAAACAGCAGAAACTGCTCTGCAAAATATGGAGTATGGGCCATAATAATCCTCTGCTACATACTCCGGAATGCTCGATCTTCACTCCCAAATCACCTTATAGAATGTTCAAAGGTCTAACCCCCTACAACCCCCCTAACCTATCAACAAAGCTATAACTTTCATGGCTCACCTGATCCTGAAAGGGGTCATCGTGGAGCCCCCTGTCGCCCATACCCCACCAAGCTGCTGGGCATCGCCCGAAACGCTCTTTCGGGCCAGGAAGCGCGCCAGTTCAGCTGGAGGACATTCTGGGAAGTCCACCTAGACGACAAGTGAAAAAAGACTCATGGCTTGTGGCTGAGAAACTCTCCTTACCAACGACATGCGTACCATCTGGTTATGACTAACATAGCCATGGTATAGATGGCCCATTTATAGATGGTTTACCTATGAAATAATGGTGGATCTTTCCATGGCTATGTTAGTCATAACCAGATGGTAATGGTTTCTATAAACCAAACAGAAAACCCATGAAATCTGCAATCATCCACCGTGCCACGGGTTGTAGGCTCTAGCGGCTCTAGCGCCTGATACGCTTTGGCTTCGACGAACCATCTCCCAGGCCTTCAGCTGCTGTAAAGCTGGCAGGGGCACGTTGTAATGTGCCGAAATCTCACCTCGGCGTTGTTCAACTCCCCCATTTTGGTAACAAAAGGATGTTTAACTGTTTGGTAAGGGGAAACATGAGGGAGCCACTGTGGTGAAAACAAACTCTCCAGAAGTCTTTGACAAAAAATGTGATCTGGCAAAAGCTGCCTGGAACAGCGGGAAAGTGTTGAATCACGTTTATATAAGTGTATGTGTCCTAGCCATGATAGTCATCTCACTTGGTAAATTTCGTAGGAATATCGAAAATGCGTGCATGATCTTTGGAATGTTGATCTTGTTTGGATTCAATTGAGAATTGCCAATGCTCATCGAAACTTTAGGCTGTTACTCTCATTCCTCAAGACATGTATCAAACATCTTCAAACACTACAAATACCCTCTGGTAAACTAACATAACTATGGAAAATCACCATTTTTAATGGGACAATTCACTATAAATGGCCATTTTCAATAGCTATGTTAAATTACCAGAGGGTACATGCTGACCCCGGCCGAAGTTTGGCATCGCCATGAATTCATCACCGCTTTTAAAGTCTCGGAACGGGCGCCCAAGTGGCCATCGGTTTTCAGCTTCGGAATGACCAATCCCAATCCCATGCCGCTGGTTCCCTCCATCTCGTTGTCCGACAAATCGTCGATGGCATCAAAGAATTCCACGAACATCTCGTCCATGGTCTCTTGTTGCCGCTGCTCTTCCTGCCGGTTTCGGAATAAGGCCGAAAAGAAAATTTTGAAACACCGAAAATGGTTGCGTGAGAATGTCCAACTATTTCCAACGGTCTCATCGTCAAACACCAATTTGTTGGCTGGTTTGGTTATGGCTAAATTGTGTTTTGTGAAATGTCCGATCGTTCCAGGGTTGTCATTTGAATTACACTTACACCAAGAATGATTCGGAATTGGCTCCTTCTGCGAGCTCTTCCGCTCACGCCGGCTGACGGGTTCCTGGGTGCCAGGTGGCATGGGTTGGGCGAAGAAAATGTTCAATTTGGTGATAACTGATAGAAAGTTCATCTTTAGGATTTCATTGTGGATGGCCTATTGATATCAAAAAAAAAGGTGATGTTACCCGATGAAGTAAAGAATATCAAAAAAAAATATGGTCTTTCATTGATGATGTTCCATATGTTCCATGATTCTCTCCTGGAAACATCGATTTTAGCATCCATTGATAAATGATTTTCCCTGAAAAGTTACTGGAATTTCCGAGGCAGCCATGTGGCCATGTGGCTTCTCCGAACTCCAGCTCATGTAGTAGTTGACCCAGGTTTGGTACCACATTCCCCGTCAATTTGAACCGATTTTATATACACATGTTACCCTTGATCATGGAAATTGTCTCAAAAATTCTGCGTAGTTTCTGGCAAATTTACCCCAAAGTATACACACAAAACACAAAGAGAAACCTCCAAAACCCTTCAAAAGATAACAAAATGGCCTATGAATCTTACGATAGTCACGATAGTCAGTTTGCCACATCTTTTCCGTGAAGATCCCCAAGGATCCTCCCCGAAGTCGGACAGCTCGTCGTCATCGTCGAAGCCTTCGCCGTAGACTGTGGCTGCCACGCGTTCGAAGCCACGTGCCACGGGGCGCCAGGGACAACATCGACAACACCTGGAATTTTTACACGGAAAGAAGGGCCGAAAATGGAAGCTTTGACCTGCGACATTCATGGAAACTCTGCGTTTCTACAAAAATTGACTTCTTCCCCGCAAAAAGTGGGATTCAACCAAGAATGAGAGTTTAACCATGTTTAACCCGTGAAATTTTGGAATTTAGCACTCAAAACAGAGTGAAACCACAAGTTGAGCGTTTCACCTGAAAGAAATCGCGGATTTAAAGACGATATCAATGCGGAGTTGGGCAAGAAAATGCGGTTTGGATCATCAAACAGAACGTATCCGAAAAAAAAAAAAAGGAATTCACCAACATAATCAGGGCATAGAAGCAACTAAAATGTGTAGGTTTACCATGTAAATATTGGTATTATTTAACTAACCAAAAATTGATTGGGTTTGGCCAACAAAAAGGTCCAAAACACGGATTCTATTGGTGCAAATGGATGCAAATGGCTCATCAACAATAATCGGGTATGTACCATCAGGCAATCAAACATGGTTGCCTCCCCGTGTTTATAAGATTATAAGAATCTTATCATAAGACATCAGTGTCATTGCCATTATACATGGATATTTCTTGGTGGGTTCTGTTCCACTGCTACAGTAAGTCAGTAAGTTGAATTACCAGAGGGTATCCAGAAAAATATCAGAGATTGACACAACAATGGGGGCAGAAGCAGCAACAACGATGAGGATTGAAGCGATCGTGCAGCTTCTCGAAATAGGGAAGGGATGCTTTTTCGAACGGTTTTTTGTGGACATGAACGATGGAAAACCCCAACGTCCAATACAAAATATTATACAAAAATCATCAGTTTTGTTGCTACGATCAACGTGTCATCACAATTCTATCGCCATTCTCTTGCTTTCATACCGATTTCTTTGCACAACACAGCTGTTTTCAAAGCCTCCTACTTGGGCGCCTGTATCGGAAGTAGCGCGGTGAAAACATGGCCCAGGGGGCCCCAAGAGTGACCCACTTGGGCCGAGATTCGCAGAGGGGTGTGGGATTCAATCAACAGGTGCTGTTCAGAAATCACATGGGTTTATGCCTACCCCAAAATCCAGAGGTTGTCTTTAAGCTGCCCCTGTGAAACAGTGCCCGGGCCAGAACAAAAGTTTCCAAACTCTCAATTCGTAGAGACATTGCATCATTTTGGGGAAGTGTATGATTATCGTATATTATCCTAACCCATTAACCCACCAGTCACCAAACTTTTCCCAATTGTGATGTGCAGAATCCCTCAATCATAGGACATCATAGGACACAACAACGGCTACACCAAGGGCACCGAGGAGAAGTCCGAATCTATTTTGGGCCCCATGCAACTGGCTGCTGGGGGTTGAACGATCGACTGGTTATTGCCAATCCCACTATGGTTATACTTATATACCCCTATTACCATAAATGCTAAAAACCAATAATCAATTGATTTTCAGCAGATGCTGCGTATCACTGAAAAGGCCTTGTGGAAATTTGCACAACTCGGGATAGTCTCTGGTAATTTGTCGCGTAGCCATGCTTTCCAATGGCCCATGGCCATGTGTATATGATTCGTAAATCATCTACAAGTGGCTATTTTTTCCATAGCTAAATGTGAAAAATTACCAGAGGTTACAACCTGCAATGAAAACAATTCGAGGAACCTAATTCGAATTATATATATATTATATATATAATACGCATTTGGAAGATACTTATTCTCTTTATATGGCTCATCTAAAAGCGAAGCTTTAACCACTAACGAAGGGGTCCCAACCAAGGAAGACGGTAGGAATGCTGGGTTGGAACATAGCAATGATTGGTGTGTGAGCCATGCCCATCGGCACATTTCACCAGTGAAATAATGAATGCCCCCTCCGGTAACTCTATACATGGAAATGAAAACTCACATCTGAAAAGAGGAGTATACTATAGATCTATAGTATACTGTATACTCTTTTTTGAGATCTCAGACTTTTAAATCAATCTCCAATTTTTTCAGCATGTTGCACTGTTTAGATTCCTCTAAAAAAACCTATGGAATTCCCCATGCTGATTTGGACCCAGACCCATCATCCAGCACGCTGGCCAACCGAAGTCGGCCAGCTTTCACGATGGGCCTTGGGACGGGCCCACGGGCAGGAAAGCATGGACGGGCCCGCAGAGGCGAAAAAAACGTTGACCGAGCCGGCTGGTGTATGAGCAAAAAAAAAAGCAAGTGATAGGTATTTAAAACAACTCGGATAAGATCATTTAGTATAAAAGATTATAAAAGTACCAAAACTATCCAAAACTGGGTTACTTGAAAGGAAAGTCAATCCATTCACCCACAATCAAGCATCTGATGTGATTCAAAATCAACAAAAAATGAAATTTCACCAACATTTACCAACATTTACCCAGCTGTGTTGCCAAATTGCCGGCACCAACCGCCATTCCGTTTCCACCAAGCGCCGCCGAAACGGACCAAGAGCCGTACCCTGTGGTTTCCAACTCTTGCTTGGCCAACTTTACGGCGTCCACCGCCCGGAAACCTCGCTTCCCGGCTGTGTGCATCATGATTTTTTTATGGTTTATTGATGGTTTCTTGTTGGTAAATGTTGGTACCACAAGGTTTACATGGGTGTAATTTTTACCACATGTTGATTTTTATGATCTGTTGAAACAATGAAACAATTTCGTGTGGTTTTTACCCAAGGATAAACCATCCTCAATTGAGGTTTAAATTCGTGATTTAAAAAAAAAAAAACTCCTATTTGGGATTTTTCAAATGACTTCCAAATGCTTGGTTGATGGGATGGCGGGCAAATTGGATTTACCACATTAGTGTGTACATATATTTATATAGATACAGTATGATTTGAATTACTATTGCTACTATTATGATTATGATTGACAAGATAGTCCTCAGCCATCTGGTACCCTTTCGTACTCAAACATTGCAATTAAAAGCTCGCAAATTTCTAGATGATGTTCAATGTTCCTTTTAACAACTGCGTTTTTCCTCAGCCATGTCAAATAAATCATGTTTTGTTTGCTGAACCCCACGATTTTGCGAGTACATCCCAACATTTCGCATCAGACTCCAGATGTTTGACTCTGACTGTAAATCCCAGTGTTGTTTAAATTTATCCCTATTATCCCCATTATATTCCGATAAACTACAGCATATATTCCATTGTACAATCATCAATTTGTTGGTTAAATCCCAATTTCGGTCGGTTAAACTGCCATTTTTCCTGCTTAAACCCTCTGGTTATGTCAAAATAGCTATTGAAAATGACCCAGTCGAAATAGTTGATTTTCCCATGAAACATGGTGGATCTTTCCATAGTTTTTTGTAAGTTTACCAGGCCGGGTAAATCCCATGAAAAATCCCATTAAACCACCATAAACTCTCATTAAATCACCATTTTCCTATGGTTTTCCTATGGTTTTCCTATGGTTTTCCTATGATAAACCCTCCTGTGTTGCGAGTTTTGCGCAACGCGCTTAACGCTAAAAACGCTGCGCCAAGAAACGTTGAGGCCTCGGTGAGGCGCTATGAGCCTTGCTGAGCTGCTCCCTTCGCCAGGCCTTGCCAGGCACACGTATTATATATCTGATGTTTATGTATGTATATATAACTATGTATGTATATATATGATATATATATATATATATGTATGATGTTTAATATATACAGTAACATATATATATATACATGTCTTTGTTTGTATGTATATCATTGTCTACACTATTACATACTATTATTATTGTTGTTGTTGTATGTGTGTGTGGGTTTGGCACATGAACACTAATTCATTGATTTAATCGGCATTTACCACTGAAATGGCCGAGTGGAGGGAATACACCATTTCAGACACGCCCATATAGACAGTGTTGTAAACAATGCTCATTGTAGGTTGTACTAATTCCTCGGAGATAGATAGATAGATAGATAGGTAGGTAGATAGGTAGGTAGATAGGTAGATAGATAGGTAGATAGATAGGTAGATAGATAGGTAGATAGGTAGATAGATCGGCAGATAGGTAGATAGGTATATAGGTATATAGATAGGTAGCTAGGTATATAGATAGATAGCTAGGTAGATAGAGTGAGAAAATATGGAATAGTCATCTATATAGGAGTGATTTCCCATTGCCAGGTTAAATCACTGAAGGACAACGACATCAGTATACAAGCAGCAGTTGGGAAATATAAACACATGTGACCAACAAGGAGCTTGTACCTGGGATCATACTAAGCGGGGGGTCGTTTGGGGTGGCCAGTTATACACAATTCGAGTTAATTAATTATACACCATTGTAACTATCCCGTCAAATCACCATTTGTTAAATACTGTAAACAATCAATATGTGGAGGGGAAAGCATTACCTAAACCATCCACTGGCACTAACCTCGGTTCTTTTTTCTGGTTATCTTGACGTGGACACTTAGTTTGAATCATAGTTTATCAGTTGTGCATTCCTACCAACCAACTGGTCATTTTTCTCCAACGTACTTTTTTTGGGGTCCCAAATCTTATCCATCTGCAGGATGATGGTTTCCATCCTGGTGGAACATGAGGCCACCAGCGCAGGAAATGGTACGTACCCACCACCAGTCCCCGCTGGTGAACGGACGCAATCCAGGAACCAGCTGGACGCATGATTCATGGACCCAATGGACCCAATGGACCCAATGGACCTCTCAATGACTTGAGAAAATCCGAACATGGCAATTTTGTCGACGTTTTTTCAGATCTCAATGGTTCAAACAGAGCCATTGAGAAGTCCTCCAATAGATGAGATTTCATCTGGATCAATTAAACATCATTAAACCAATTACCCTCTGGGAATTTAACATGGCTATTGAAAATGCCCATTTATAGTGGATTTTCCTATTAAAAATGGTGAATTTCCATAGTTATGTTAGTTTACCAGAGGGTAAACATCATTAAACCTCAATTAATTCAAGACATCCTGAAATTTGATGAAACTTACCCCGACTTCCCCCGATCTCATCCAGAAAAATTAAGCGCCTCTCTGGCGGGACCCCGGGCGGTGACGGACATGACCTGGACAGACCTGCTCGGGCTCTTTTTCTCTGCTTGTGGATGGTGTACATATTAAATGCTACATATGTATATGTAATATATATATATGTATATGTATATGTATATGTATATGTATCATCAAATTGTTGGTGATATGTATATATATATATATCACCAACAATTTGATGATGCATGCATAAAAAATGCTGATATACTAGTACACTAATATACATATGTACCTATATATATATGTATATATATATATATATACGTACATATACATACAACCAACAAGGACCAACAAGTTAGGAATGTATGGGTTAATTTGGGGATGCACAGGTTTGTCCAGCAACGGGGGAATTTACACCCAGCTCATGGACGTTCTAATAGGAACGACATCAGGGTGCCACTGGATGGCCTTGGTAAAACGCCCCAGCCGAGTCGGGCCGTCGGGCCTGCCACTACTAAGTCCATGGCATGGGCGTGGAACGAGTGAGTTTCATGAATTCGAGACTCCTAGATACAATGGACATGCGCTCTGCGCGATCTGAATCGGGAACCTCAAATTGATCGCCACAGACGTTCCGGAACTCCTCATTGTTTTCTCAAGAACTATAGTAGGGAAGTCATCCAAATTGCAACACTGAGTGCACAGCACAAAAGAGCACAAAAGAGCATACATATGGATTATCCAAACGTCTAAGCTCCCCAGTCCACATTTCTATCTTGGATTGTTGCGATGATCTGCCTCCACGTGTCATGCGAAAAAAATCCTTCTGCTCATGGTGGCCAACACAAGCTGTGGGCCGAGAAACATCCAGAAATACCAGAGGTTGCTAAGTGCGATAATGTGGCAAACCCAATTGCAAACCAACCATATTTTTATCAGAAATAGGTGGTACGAACTATCCAAATTTTGACTTATTGATATGTGTTGTTGGATTTACCACCTGATTCAATTTTTTGCTTATTTTCTCATTTGATCTATCTTGAACATCTCTTCCATAAATTGAGGCATGTCATTTTCACAAAAATCACCGATGTTTGTAACGGACATTTCGGCGGTGTGGCTTGCAACAAAGCTGCTGTAGATTTAAACCGCGCCAGCAAACTGGCCATTTGGCGCCGAGTGCAAATCATTTGGGTATGGGTCAATACCTATAGATACATTTTTTGTGGGATGAACATCCATTTACCAGCTATTTTGGGGTTCACTAGGTACCAGGGTTTTGACCCATCCCCATTTCAACCCAACAAAAATCCCAAGAGTGTGGACTTTGTTCAACTCGTGCAGTTCCCGCGGCCCAGAAAGCCATCAAAACCACTCAGATCCACAGAGACTTTCGGGCGCCCTTCCAGATCCGTCACCGACTGACCCTTTTTGGGGGGCGTATCATCTGGGTGTGAAAATTCTGACCCCCCAAATGGCTATTGACAAATTGGAAACATGTTCCTGGAAAATTCTAAACCACCAAATTTAGGTCTTTACCGTGTTTACCCCCATTTTTTGTGAGATAGATCATGATAAATCTATACGACACCCCAGCAACCCAGAAATCTTTTGGATTACGCAGCTTTTAGTTTGAGACCTGCTCGGCTCGCAAAGCTTCGCTTGACAGCACAGTCCGCACTTGCTGAATCACAACTGAGCTTGAGATGACAATTGCCATCTGGTAATTTGTTACAGTTTGCTATGGGAAAATGGCTCATTTCCAGAGGATTTACCTGTTAAATATGGTTGTCCATAGCTATGTTAGTTTATTGGAGGGCAGCTCATCGTTCCTTTGCTGCCTGAAAAATATATATCAAATACGAGCTTACCTGTGGTTTTTCATCAAACATGGCAATAAAAAATCTCCATATTCAACAGGAAAAACATCTGCAAATGAGGTATGTTCCGATCAACTCCGATCGGAGCCCTGGGGAGGTACCATGGGAGGTACCCTCTGGTTATGACTAACATAGCCATGGTATAGACCGGTATAGATGGCCGTTTTATAGATGGTTTACCTATGAAATAATGGTGATTTTCCATGGCAAACTGTTAGTCATAACCAGATGGTACATGATCTTGGACCAGTTGGGTCTAGCAGCAAGATTCTCATGACAGGTTTACTGGGGCTTGTGCAGGATTTCGTCTCAGACTCCTAACATGTCCTAACAAGACCTCAGGAGATATAGATATCATATAGTCATATAATACAACTATAAGCCCAGGGCTACCACAAATGCACAAAAAACCATTGAAATCTGACATATCTGACATGACCGAAGCACAATTTATCATGGCTTCGGAAAGGACCTGACTTTGGGCTTCCGATCTGACGGTGATTCCGGGGGGCTTCGAACCAGCCGATTTTTTTCGACTTTGAACAAACTCTTGGACACCAGAAAATTATAGAAAATTATAGAAAATTATAGAAAATTATAGAAAATTATAGACAATTATAGAAAATTATAGAAAACTGCTCTTTTAAAATAGTTCGATGATTTTCCCATGACAACCTCCATTTGTTGCGGATTTCCCAGCTAGCCATGTTTGATGACACCGTTGTGGGTAGAGGTATCTTCACTGAGGACCACCGTGTACCACTGTCGGCGCACTAGGACTGGCCGGATGTATCTCAGCTGTGTGGATTGTGCGTCACCTTGCAGTTGTAAACCTCAAAATCAACTGATTGTGCCGGGTTTGACCTGCCACGGCGTCCCTGAAAACATTGGTTGAACAGCTGGCCAAAGAGCTGTGTGTTTTAGTCAAAAAGAGAAATTCATAGGGATTCAATCAACCTCCTCAAGAATGATTGCCCCACTGATAGCTGCATTTATCAACCCTCATCAATAGTTGTTGCTGGCTCGATGTAGTTAGTAAGCTCTTAACAAACCCTGACTGGGTGTCACCTTCGTTGGGGGTGGCTGCATCTCCATTAAACACCTGAAAGCAAAGATCAGCAGCTGCGTCAAACCAAGCAACACGACAACACAAAACTGAAAGTTGAAGCACGCACGGTTTGCCAAAATCTCAACATTCTCAGCTGCAAGTCCTGTGCCAGCTGCACTGCAACCAAAAAGATCATCTGCGGTTGAGGGGTCATACAAGTGTGGGAGCATGGAACACAACCTAGCCCTTTTCCAGGACAAAATGCTGCATCTTACAAGGTTTCCTAGATTCTCCCGTGAAACAAACACGTTCATCACACTTGTTGGGGATTCAGCACTATCCAATTACAATAGATTGATGTTGAAAGTTGAAACCACTCCCCTGGTGAGAAACCTGTTGGGACCTATGTTCAATCATGAGTTTGGTTGTGCAAAGTCTTTCCGAGTCACAAAAGACGTCGCAGGTCAGCGCCTTTCGTTTGTGAGTGTACATATATATATATATAGATAGATATGTGTGTGTGTGCATCAAAATTATATTACATTATATTGCATCACATTACATCCCACTACATCACATTACATCACATCACATCACATTACATTACATACATTAGATTACATACATTAGATTACATTATCTTTCATTACATTCCATTATGTACATACGCACACATGTACATCATTACCTACGTACATACGTATGTATACTTACATGCGTATATAGCTATTGCAATCTATGTGTGGGTCCCATGCTGGGATGGTACCTGCTTGATGTATACCACGGGATCATCCAATAGCCAAAGCACCATTTGGGAGTTTTGGGTAGGTAACTGGCAGGTAACACACCATTCAATCTGGAGAGTGAGTACAAACCAGCCATGTAACATGAGTGGGGATCTCTGTGTGATCAACTTGCGGTTCCTGTGTCCCATTTGGCAAACCATCAAAACTGAACCATCAACAGCGGAGGCTGCGGCTTGACCCAATGGCCCAGTGGCTTTAACATGCTTTAACTACAGTACCAATGTGAGATCCATTGTATGAGCCATACACAGTTGCTTTCCACTGAGAGTCGGCAACTTCGGTGCTAGGCTTCAATCATCTTCAGAGCATAAAAATCAAGCCGCTAACCGATGTTGGAACTGACCATGGTCACACAGACCATTATGGTCGTCGTTCACAGGCTCGTTAGTTGGGGTGTCCCACATGCTGCCAATGTGTATTCCAGTGATCCAGCATCACAACCACAATACTATGTCAAAATATGTCAAAGGCATCGCAGGCGCTAAAGCAACAATGACCACACCCACAAACCACGAAGCAGAATTGGAACCCGGACAACCACAACCAGAACAAACACAAGCGCAAAAGCGTGATATATAACAGCAATCGTGATAGTGATGCCGGTATTGATACCAATCGCAAGGGGGCATCTTTCTACGTATCAAGTTCCCAAAGGGAATAAATCAATAGAAAGTAAAGCCAGCGAATAGGGACACCCCAATGGACTTGATGCTACCTGACGCTACCTGAAGCTACCTGCAGCTACCCCTGAAGCTACCGAAGAACTGCTACCGATACCTGCGAATTGCGGCGCCAAAAACAGTAGAGCTTGTCGAAAGATAGAACTTTGGCCAACTTGCGAAGCATGCTTCAGCAACACTGGACAAGTGTAAAACGCCTTTGCATCGTACTGTTGATTTTGCGGGGCAAATGATCCTTGCATAGAGATGTACATACTTAGTATACTTCAACAATTCCCAACGGTCCAGAGATTGTCTAGGCACCACTTAAACAGCCTGCCTTTTTGGGAATACCTCCCCGGTGATTTGGCCATCCAGTTGCTCTCAAAGCTCTACAGTCGGCACAAGCCCTGCAGCTCCTAAGCTGGATTGCTTTGACGAGTTCGTTGATGGGATTCCCATGGAACGTACTAAGCTGCTAAGTGACTACTTCTGTCAAACCAGACATGTATTGATTATGGGGAACCCCCCCGAGAAAGGTACCAAGCGGCTTAACCACTTCAGCATGCTATCATCCCCGCTGGAAAGGTCTACAGGTTTGTCAGCTCAACAAATAGTTGCCTCTATCCACACATGACAGTACTTGTGCCAATTGAACATTGCTGAAAAACTTTCGCGTGTTTTTCGTTATCAAGAAAAAGCAAATATCAAATTGGATGTGAAACTTAGGACCGATGAAATCCCATAAATTTCTTCATTTCCGGCATTTACTACACCCGCTACACCGAAGTTTGGTGGTGCAACCACTTTGGGACATCCAGTTCTTGAAACTTGCCCGTACTATCCACTGGCATCGAAGAAATTTTGGCGGATGCTGTAGAACTCTGCCAGCAAAGCATGCCATAGAGCGGTGGTGTATAACACGTTCTACGATATCTGTAGTTCATGGGGTTTATAAACAAACATACAACTGACCACAGTGTAGAAGAGAATTGTTTCGTGTCACTTGGATTTGTGCCAAAAGGGGCAATAAATCCCAATTTTGCCAAGTAGATCCCAATTTCTGGTGGATTTACTGGGAATAAATATCAATACCCTCTGGTTATTTAACATAGCCATGGAAAATGGCCCATGTATAGATGGTTTACCTATTAAAAATGGTGATTTTCCATGGCTATCTTAAATAACCAGATGGTAATATCTATAAAGATATTCCCAGTAGATCCCAATTTCTGGTGGATTTGCCGAAAAAATCCAATCATCGACTCATCCATCATCCACTTGCAGTCCCAACGAGTATAGACCACCAAATATGGGGTGCCCAAAACAAATGGATGCTGCTTACCTAGCAAAAATTCGACACACTCCATCCGCCAGTTTCGATGGTTAAAATTTCAGTGACCCATCTGGTCCCTGTGCAAATCAATCCACCCTCTCCAAGCTGTCAGGGCTACCATTGCCACCTGAGGACTGCGAAAACTGAGCACCTGGTACACCTGCACTCTGTTCACCTGATACCTACAGCTTTCCTGACTCGAAACTCCCAACGGCCGCTGTCGCATCCGATATAGAAAAAGAACTGCTCGGAATCCATGGCATAGTTCGCAGAATAATTGCAGAACTGTTCAGCCATCGGCAACCAGCTGTTTCAGTTTGGGGAGTCAGCCATTGAAGCCATTGAGATCCCTGAAAAAGCTGAAGCGCTGTCGGGAAAGCTGTGCTGCAAATGTGAGATTGAGATACCTGAAACTCTGCCAGAACCACAAGAGACACTTCTGCAAAGTCCCAACTGGAGGAAACGAAAAAAGTTGCTTCACATCAAGACATCAAGCAAAGGATCATAGGGTCGCCAGATCAGAATCTCCAAAACAAGCTTCTGTCGACCATGTTTTGATGCCCCCGTTCAATCATCATGAAGCTAGCACATCATGACATCTTGCCGAAAACTGACAAGGTAAGTCTAAAAACTGACAAGGTAAGTCTACAAGTTTCACTGGCCGCTTCCATGGAAAATGTCTAGGCGTACTTGGGGGGGCAGTTCCAGAGCAACACTTTCTAACGCCCCTCGTCTGTTTTCTTCCAACTTCTCGTCCCTGCCGGATAGGGAAAGATTTTTTCCTACGCTCATTTACAGGTCCTGTGCACTAATTCCGACACCCACCCTGCAACTCTTCTCTACATCCTCCCCTCTTTCTCCTCCCTCGTCTCTATTTCCCTTCACCTGTCCCGCACTCCCTCCACTTCCATCACATACAAGTTTCCAGATATCAGTGGAATATGTACAATGCATATATATATATACATAAATATTATATATATATGTATTGTATTGTATTGTATTATATATATTATATCATATATATTATTATATTATATATATATTATATTATATTATATTATATCATATCATATCATATCATATCATATTATATTATATTAAATTATATTATATTATATTATATATATGTATTATATCATATATATATATATTTATTTATTATATTATGTATATGTGCATATGTATCTTTTCATTCTATTATATATATATTATTTTATATAATTATTATATATTATATATGTTGAAAATTATATTTTAGAATGATATTATTATTATATATATATATATTATTATATATATAAATATTATTACATTATATTTATTATACATTATATATTTCGTATATAATATATATTTCTTATAAATATATAAACATATTATATCATATATATATATACATATATATATAGATAGATATACATATAGTTCACAATAGTTATAGGGTCCCCATATCCCAACTTATGGAGGTTGTCACCATGGTTGTAACCATTGATAACCCCCATACTGCACCCTCAAGTTCATATACCCATTACTATTCCAATTATTATCCCATTTATTGTTTAAAAAGTTAATCTCCATATGTACCCCCTTTATATTCCCGTGCTATTCCCATGATGTTTCAGTTTACATCTCCAAGAACTTATAAGGCCCATCTAACTATAGATATATCCTCAATAAACCCTAGTGTTTGTTGTTCTAATTCCAAACCCTGGTTGTTGTAGCTATCTTGGGCGCTCCACATTGTAGGGCGTATGACCATAATCCAAGTGGGACACATGCTGCACTGTGGGATGCGAGGCATCCCCAGCTTTGGTCTCTGCAGCAAACCCTGCTGGCCAGCCTGACCACTGATGGCTACCCTGACTGTAGCTGTGGAACCAACACAAGTATACATAGTTCTGTCTACATATATCTAATATAATATATATACATACATACATACATACCATACATACATACATACATACATACATACATACATACATACATACATACATACATACATACATACATACATACATACATACATACATACATACATACATACATACATACTACATACATACATACATACATACATACATACATACATACATACATACATACATACATACATACATACATACATTACATACATACATACATACATTCATGCATGCATGCATGCATGCATGCATGCATGTATGTATGTATGTATGTATGCATACGATGCATATATATATATATGCTGTACCGTATGTATTTATAATACATATGTATATATATGTAGTATACAGGTGTATGTATAATATGTGGCTACATGGTAAACTGGCATGTATATAATTAGAAGTTAGAACCTTAAATATGATGCATGCAGGGCGAATCATGGTACAGCGCGTGACTAGGATGTCATCAACAACTCTCACCATCAGCTTCAGGGCCAGACCACACAACTGACTGCACCAAGAAACCTAAAGGGACTGGACCAAGAAAACCTGTCGGGGCAAGTAAAGCTCCGTGCGTTCGATCGTTGGGTCGGTCTGATTTTTGGCCTTGGACAGGCTTCCCTGGAGTACCGAAAGTGAGACTGACGTGCCAGCAGCGTCAGCATTTCAACAATGCTCTGGTCAGCGGTTCGCGATCGTTACTGATGCAGGACCTATCGTTGGGGAAGATCTGGAGATGGACAGAATGGAGCCCAAGATGCATGGTGTAACAATCATGATGGTTCAACAATTAATATCAATGATAGTATTCTTATTACTATTAATTAATTAGTATTATTATCATTATTACTATTAATTACTTAGTATTCTTATTAATTAAATTAATTATCAATCAGCATTTTTGTACTGATGTGATCATTGCCATTCTTATCACGAATTGAATTCCTAATCATGATTATTGTAGTTTACGCGCTGATCGCTACGATTTTGTCACGCCGTTTTTATCATCACTACTACACTACTCTCACTGTTGTTATATGTTATAATTACTACTATTATTGTAATTAATCATTATTACCATCTGGTTATTTAACATAGCCATGGAAAATCACCATTTATAATAGGTAAACCATGTATAAATGGGCCATCTATACCATGGCTATGTTAGTCATAACCAGAGGGTATATATATATATTGATCAGCCACTTGCGGCTGAATTTTGGTACCTCAACGACTCGACCCATGAGAAAAATCGACACTGCGGCACCTGACACCTCTAACCTGGCTAGACCTGAGCTTGGCACCTGGAAGTCTGACTACCTAGCTGGCTACCTAGCTGGCTACCTGGAAGAGTGAGCGTTTCCCAAGAGACCAAGATGGACTACTCCAAACCAGCATGTTTCATAAGATGGACATGATTGGGGAACCTTCAGATTGGGTGGGGATCAGCTGAGTCCCTGAAAATGATGAAAAGTGCAGGGCGATGCTTCGCCGAGCGTGCACAACTGCTGATTGGAGCTTGTTTCAAATTCTGTTGGAGCCTTTGAAAAGAGGGTTGATGCGATCTCTTTGGGGATCCCACGGTTTTGCTTGATGTTCCAGCTATTCCCATGCTATTCCCACGGTTCCTTTTCTGGAACCAGCTCACTCTCCAACTGCATCCTGAACCTATGTGACGAGGAACTTGGAAGTTGCAGGGCGATATCACCATGTCCAAGTTGCCCAGCAAATGAACATGTTGAAATCCCAACAGGGATAACATCAACCTACGAACGTAGGTTCAGTAAAGCTATTCTATGTATGTCTATATTGGTGTTATTGTAAGAAAAATATTTAGACAATCGACAATCATATGTGCACTAGACTAGTAGGGCCAGAATTCTCATTAATTCTCTTACCCTCTGGTAAACTAACATAGCTATTGGAAATGACCATTTTCAATGGCTAAATCCACTATAAATCACCATTTTTCAGGTACTTTGCGAATCACCAAGATCTGCGTGTTCCAAAGTTCCCTTCGCCGCGCAATCGCTGCTTTTTGCATCGCAGCTGGAATTGACCTCGGTCGACGAATTTCGACGGACCCAAAGGGAACTGCAGCGAACTCGGGGTTTGGTGGATTGCAGCATTGCACCATGATTACCTATGGAAAATCCATAGAAAAACCATGGAAAATCCCTAGTTATATATATAGTTCTTCCCCATTGGGATTTCCCATCGCCTCAGTGTCGTAAAACACACCCGATGCAACCAGGCTTCCGGGCGAACCTGAACCTGGAGAACCTGAAGCCATGAGGAGAACGCGGGAGCCGTGCGCTGTGAACCGCGAATCGCGGTCCGGATCTCAACTGTTCCAGGAGAGTCGGATGCAGATGTCGTGCCACAGAGATTTTTGGAGAACAGATACCCTCGAGATCTACCTGAAAGAAGGCGCGTGAGTCATCAGAGGTTCAACTTGGGGGACCTGAACATGGCCAACCTTGCAGAAAATCATAAGTTCAAGGAACCAAAGTTGTCCAGTCAATGGATGCAACGATTTTTCAAGCCGAAGCCCTTTGCCAATACATGCCAATACAAAAATTAGGGTCCAAAGACATTATTTGTGTTTAAACTTCCACCAAATTGGCCTCCCAATACATAACGAACGACTGCCGGCAGATCCTCAAAATCTCAGGCACCAAACTACTCGAGCCATCCTTTGTGGCATCTGTGAGCCGATCACCTGGGCCCAAGCCTTAAAAAAAAGGGGCTGGCTGCGACAGGATACGATTGATACTGTTGACCCTGTCAAGGTATCCAGCGGCGGTGCTCAATTTTTTGTCCATAAATGGGTGTGTTCCCCACAGGATGGTGCCCCCCAGTTATAAGTTGGTTTATAAACCCCAGTAACTATAGTTATATCTACCATAAACCATAGTTATGGGAGTTATGTTCACCAACTTAGCTAACGAACTGGGGCACCACCTTGCACAAATCATCCATTTTAAACGATAATTTTGGGGTACCCCTATTTATGGAAACCTCCAATTAGCTTCAAGCCATTACCACATTCGCCAGTGCTGGTCCCAGGGAAGGCCGGGAAATCACCCCGCGTGGTGATAAAGTGAGGCCATCATAAGGTCACGCTGACCTGAGACAGGATGGGGTGGCTACTCTGTAACAAAAAAACACATGAAATGTATATATACCTTTATGTATGTGTATATGTATATATATATATACGTACGTACGTACGTACGTACGTACGTATGCATGCATGCATGCATGCATGTATGTATGTATGTGTGTATGTGTGTATGCATGTATGTATGCATGCATGCATGCATGCATGTATGTATGTATGTATGTATGTGTGTGTGTATGTGTGTATGTGTGTATGCATGTATGTATGTGTGTATGTGTGTATGTGTGTATGTATGTATGTATGTATGTATGTATGTGTGTGTATGTGTGTGTATGTGTGTATGTGTGTGTGTATGCATGTATGTATGTATGTTGTGTAGCCGTATGTAGTATGTATGTATGAATGTATGTAGGTAGTGTTGTGTATGTGTGTATTGTGTGTATGTGTGTATGCATGTATGGAGTATGTAGTTGGTGTGTATGTGTGTATGTGTGTATGCATGTATGTATGTATGTATGTATGTATGTATGTATGTATGGTGTGTATGAGTGTATGTGTGTATGTGTTATGCAATGTATGTATGTAGTATGTGATGGTATGTATTTGTATGTATGTATGATGTATGTATGTAGTATTGCATGTGTGGTGTATGTTCTGTTGTGTGTATGTGTGTAGTGCATTGTATGTATGTATGATGTATGTGTGGGTGTATGTTGTATGTGGGTATTGGCATGTATGTATGTATGTATGTATGTATGTTAGTGTGGATGTGTGTATGGGGTATGTGGGTATGTGTGATGCATGTAGTATTGTTAGGTATTGTATGTAGATGTTAGATGTAGTGTGTGTGTGTATGGTGAATGTTGTGTATGATGATGTATGTATGTCGTATGTATGGTGTTGTATGTTGTATGTATGTGTGTGTATGTGTGTTATGTGTGTATGCATGTGTGTTATGTGTGTATGTGTGTAGTGTGTATGCATGTATTGTATGATGTATGTATGTATTGTATTGTATGGTATTGTATGTATGTGGTATGCATGTAGGTATTGTATGATTGGAAATGTAATGTTATGAGTGTAATGTATGTAATGTCATGTAATGTAATGTAATGTATGTATGTATGTATGTGTGTGTATGTGTGTAGTGGTATGCTTATGTATGTAGTATGTATTGGTATTTATGTATGTATGTGTGTATGTGTGAGCATGTATGTATTTATGTATGTATTATGTATGTGTGTGTGTATGTGTGATGTGGTATGCATGTATGTATGTTATGTATGTATGTAGTGTGTGTATGTGTGTTATGTGTGTATGCATGTATGTATGTATGTATGTATGTATGTGTGTGTATGTGTGTATGTGTGTGTGTGTATGCATGCATGCATGCATGCATGCATGTATGTATGTATGTATGTATGTGTGTATGTGTGTATGTGTGTATGTGTGTATGTGTGTATGCATGTATGTATGTATGTATGTATGTATGTATGTATGTATGTATGTATGTATGTGTGTGTATGTGCGTATGTGTGTATGTGTGTATGCATGTATGTATGTATGTATGTATGTATGTATGTGTGTGTATGTGTGTATGTATGTATGTATGTGTGTATGTGTGTGTATGTATGTATGTATGTATGTATGAATGTAATGTATGTATGTATGTATGTATGTATGTATGTATGTATGTATGTATGTATGTATGTATGTGTGTATGCATGTATGTATGTATGTATGAATGTAATGTATGAGTGTAATGTGATGTAATGTAATGTAATGTATGTATGTATTTATGAATGTAATGTATGAGTGTAATGTAATGTAATGTAATGTAGTGTAGTGTAATGTAATGTATTGTAAATGTAATGTAATGTATATATATATAGACATATACATATACATATATAGTGTATATATAAGTGGAGACCATTTGGTACGCTTCCAATTTCTTCCTACCACCTCCACCAGGGCCTCGCGGGTCTCACGCGTTGTACCTGGCACGGTCAGCCCGCACAGTCCCTCAGCCCCTGGCAGCCCTTAAGAAACCCGGTGAAACTTATGGTGAGAATAATGATTGTTAATACATGTTAATACTAGTGAATGATTGATATTAGTTAATAGTAAGAGTAATGGTAAATAGCAATTTATAAATAAGTAATTTTAATAATGACTTCATAATACTAATCACTAATAGTAATGATAGTAGCAGTAATGATATGAATAATAGTGGTAATAATATTTTATAGAATTATACATAACCCGTGATGGTGATGAGGGATCCTTAATAGTTAATAGTCACTATCACCATCACTTGAATGTCGTGTCCATCAGGGTTGAATGCTTTCCCATGGAATCATCTCCAGGATTTGAATTTATGGAGCTGTCCTAAGTCATGGGGGTACCCCCCCAAATCATCTATGTTAATGGGATTTTGCATGAAATTCACCGTCCAACTATTGGGGGTACCCGGTACCGAATTTTATGCTCATCCCGGTACCGATTGTGTCTGGTGACCCTGGTGGTTTTTTCAGGAGTCGTTGGATCATCTTTTCGGGAACATAAAACATGGAACCTCCAGATCATCGGTTGATCATCGGTTCTAATGAAAATGTTAATTGGTTAACCTACATTATCGATATATAACCCAACCATAATGTCATTGCAGTATGGAAGTTATGGTTGGTTAATCCAGAAAATATATATTCCAAACGTTCTCCCAATTGTTCATTGTTAAATCCCTATATATCTGGTTGGTGGTTGAGCCCTACCCCTCTGAAAAATGATGGAGTTCGTCAGTTGGGAGGATGAGATTCCCAATATATGGAAAGTCATAAAATTCCATGGTTCCAAACCACCAACCAGATATCCATAGGAATCCATAGTATCCCCAAATCATCCCACATCCCAATCTTTGGAGAAACCCTCGAAAATTTCACTGTCCAGGTCACGTCGTGCGCGTCGACGTGATGTCTGCTCTGCACAGAGGGCATGTATTCACCTGGTCACATCCCAGGATGGACCGGCCGACCCGCGATCTATTCCCTTCTCAATGTCTGTAAAAAAAAAAAACAATCCGTAGTCCAAAACTTCAGAACCCTCAAAATCCACCAAACTTTTCAAAAAACCAGATGTTTGGCTGACGGAAACCCACAATGTTTATTGGTTTTTGATACAATTCTCGTCGCTGTAAGCTGCATAGTTCCATGGTTCCATGGTTCTAAATGCACGTCAGATTGTGAAAAGCGCCACATGCTTTGTAAAGAATAAAGTCATATAAAGTCCATGTCTGGCTAGTTAAAGCAAGATTTCTTGTTGGAAATGCCATCCTGCCATCATATGCCATCCCTCTAACATGACGACATGACGACCCTGCCATGAGTTGGGGGAAGACAAGACACGTGCCAATAGACCTTGGCTATGGTCAGGGTCAAACTGCAACTTAGAGCCATGGTACGATGGTACGTGTCCCCAATCTGTGAATATTGATGAGTATGGCATAGATTGCTCTTTTAGTCATCTGTATATTGTGTTCGTCCTGAAAAATATTTCACATTTTTTTGGGTTCCCTAAAATGGGGATACCCCAAATCATCTACGATTCTAAGCTTATTTTCTGTAGACCCTCCAGCTATTGGGGGGCCATTTCTGGAAACCCCCATTTGCTGTATATTGATGCTACCCTCTGGTAAACTAACATTGCTATTGAAAATGGCCATAGAAATAGTGGATTTTCCCATTAAAAATGGTGATTTTCCATAGTTATGTAAACGTTTACCAGAGGGTAACCCAGCTATTCACCTTTTTCGGACAGCAGCCCCCACCTGGTCCAGGCAACGCGAGCAAACCGCTCGATGGTTGCAATCCAAAATCACCTCGCTCGCTGGAAGGTGCGACTCGGGAAGGTGGCTGGTTTGCTGGAAGTTGCTGTTGGCTGTCTGTATGTGTACATGTACTCTAAATACATACATATACATATGCATATATACATATATATATATACATATATATATATGTATATACATATATATATACATATGTAATTATAGAAATATATATATACATAGTTATATATAATTATAGATAATTATAGATATTGATGTGTGTGTCTATACATTAATCTTACATATCCAAGTTGGGCTTCCAAAGTAGTTGAGAGGACCAAAGCCCACAGATGTGTGTAGCATAATACATAATGCAGGTATATATACATATACGTGGAGATATAGATTAGATATATGGATATAGAGACGCATATATATATAGTATATATATTATAACATAGGAATATAATATAATATAAGAAAATATAATAAAATATAATATAATAAAATATAAAAAATAAATATTAAAAAATAAAATATAATTAAAAAAATATAATATAATATAATACAATATAATATAGTATAATATATATACTATAATATACATATAATATGTAATATAATATACATATAATATATATTAAAATATATACAAACATATATTATAATATAGATGATATATATTATTATATTTATAATATATATATATAATAATATATATACATATAATAATATATATATATATTGTATATTACAAGTATTTATATAATATGTATAATATAGATAATATATATATAATATACAATATACATAATAAACATTATATATAATATATATAATATATATAATATATATAATGTATATAATATATATAATATATATTATATATAATATTATTATATATAGAAAAAGAAAGGAAGAATAGAAAGGAGGGAAGAGAGATGATAGAGAGAGATATTAGAAGATGAGTAATATAGAATAAAGAATATCTATTTAATCATATATAATATATATTATATATAATATATATAATATATATTATATAATATATATATAATACATATAATATATATATATATAATAAAATATATAATATAATATATAATATAATATATAATATAATATAATATAATAATATAATATATATAATATAATGTATATCCGCCGACCCCGGCCGTGGCCAAGGCAGGGGCGGCGCCTGGGACCACCACAGGTGTGGAACTTCTCCTTCTTAGCTTTCCAAAGCCGTTTGCCAGCCCTTAAAAGCCATCGCTTAAACATTCCCTTGGCATGCTTCATCCTGCAGCCCACAGGCACCCCAAGGCCACACATCAATGGCTTCTTATGGGCGTCCAAGCCTGCCGTTTGCCAGCCCTTAAACCCTTAAAACCCTTAAAACGCAGGCAATAGCGCTGCCCCAAGGCCACATTGCTTTCCAAGGCCGTTTGCCAGCCCTTAAAAGCACCGCTTAAACCATTTCGACCTTGGACTCCCATGACGTTATAGTCTAATGTTATATTGCAGCCATCTTAGAAACAAGGACACCCCAAGGCCACACATCAATGGCTTCTTATGGGCGTCCAAGCCTGCCGTTTGCCAGCCCTTAAACCCTTAAAACGCTTAAAAACCTTCAAAAGCTGCTCGGAACGCCGAACCGTGCAGGCAATAGCACTGCCCCAAGGCCACATTGCTTTCCAAGGCCGTTTGCCAGCCCTTAAAAGCACCGCTTAAACATTCCCTTGGCATGCTTCATCCTGCAGCCAACCGGCACCCCAAGGCCACACATCAATGGCTTCTTATGTTCGTCCAAGCCTGCCGTTTACCAGCCCTTAAACCCTTAAAACGCTTCAAAACCGCCATCGCTTCAACATTCCCTTGCCATGCTTCATCCTGCAGCCAACAGGCACCCCAAGGCCACACATCAATGGCTTCTTATGGGCGTCCAAGCCTGCCGTTTGCCAGCCCTTAAACCCTTAAAACGCTTAAAAACCCTCAAAACCCTTAAAACCCTTACAACCCGTAATGGGGGTCCAAGCCTGCCATTTGCCAGGCCTCAAACGCTTACCCTTAAAAGCTTTCCAAGGCCGTTTGCCAGCCCTTAAAAGCCATCGCTTAAACATTCCCTTGGCATGCTTCATCCTGCAGGCAACAGGCACCCCAAGGCCACACATCAATGGCTTCTTATGGGCGTCCAAGCCTGCCGTTTGCCAGCCCTTAAACCCTTAAAACACTTAAAACGCTTAAAAACCCTCAAAAGCTGCTCAGAACGCCGAACCGTGCAGGCAATAGCGCTGCCCAAGGCCACATCGCTTTCCAAGGCCGTTTGCCAGCCCTTAAAAGCACCGCTTAAACATTCCCTTGGCATGCTTCATCCTGCAGCCAACAGGCACCCCAAGGCCACACATCAATGGCTTCTTATGGGCGTCCAAGCCTGCCGTTTGCCAGCCCTTAAACGCTTAAAACGCTTAAAAACCGCCATCGCTTAAACATTCCCTTGCCATGCTTCATCCTGCACCCCAAGGCCTGCCGTTTGCCAGCCCTTAAACCCTTAAAACGCTTAAAAACCCTCAAAACCCTTAAAACGCTTAAAAACCCTCAAAACCCTTAAAACGCTTAAAAACCCTCAAAACTCTTAAAGCCCTTACAACCCGTAATGGGGGTCCAAGCCTGCCATTTGCCAGGCCTCAAACGCTTACCCTTAAAACCCGTTAAACCCTGCAAACTGTGCAAAAGCTGCTCGGAACGCCGAACCGTGCAGGCAATAGCGCTGCCCCAAGGCCACATCGCTTAAACATTCCCTTGGCATGCTTCATCCTGCAGCCAACAGGCACCCCAAGGCCACACAGAATGG
Source organism: Cladocopium goreaui (assembly GCA_947184155.2). Classification (NCBI taxonomy): domain Eukaryota; class Dinophyceae; order Suessiales; family Symbiodiniaceae; genus Cladocopium; species Cladocopium goreaui. The sequence goes on from CAMXCT020001515.1 coordinate 73,165, forward strand.
TGAAACCGTAGCGAAATGTCAAATCCAGGAAAGGTTCGTAGAGTGGATGCCATGTTAAAACTTTCAAGGTCCCTTTCACCAACAAGCCCACCCAACCATGCATTCAATTCACATTGCTAATCAATGAGAGGTAATGGAGAACCAAAATCCAATCTCAAACGCAATAAAACGCACTGGGAAAGATCGTAGTTAGGCACAAACATGTAAAGAGCTGCTGTGTCCCAATGTTGCTTTGAACCATCGATCGCGTATTGCATGCACATCACCCATGGCACTTTGACCCCACATTAAGCATGACCACCTCTAATAGACCTAACATAAAAAAGAATCGAAAACATATCAAAGCAAAACCCTGAGGTAGCGTTGTGTCCCAAAGAAGGAGGGGTCGGCGGCACCCGGGCGCTAGCCCATTTTATAATATATTTCTAGATATAGATCCCTGGGGTTGGCTACTGATGAGGGTTTCAAAATTGGATATGCCCTGAGGTTGGAACAGCTCTGGAATTCCAGGCTATCAGGCTACTCCCCCTCTTGAGAAGACCATCAGAACGACACCTGCTGTGTATCCTCTGGTCAAATGTGGCGAGCAGGAAAATATCCGAACTCAATGGAGGTTAACAGCAGGGAAAATCTTTTCCAGCAAGCCATGTTTGATTCCCGGAGAGTAAAGTGAATGTGTTTTCTGAGGCCGGTCACTGTGTTGATCTCACGTTCGAAGCAAATCTTGCACAGGTGACCTACTCGCGACGCGACATGATGACTACCGGAGTAGTACCCCTACAATGTGAGGCCCCCCAGTTATAAGTTGGTTTAGATTCGCCCCAGTAGCTATAGTTATATCTACCATAAACCATAGGTTTAATTGGAGTTATGTTCACCAACTTAGCTAACTATGGGGCACCACCTTGTATGACTCTTGAGTCGAGCCCAGCTGGGCCAACTGGGGCTTTAGTCGGTTTCGTCACGCCGGGCGAAGTTCTCTTTTCAGGGCATCCAGAGCCGTAGCACGGAAGTCACATCTTATGGCTTGATAAATTCCTAAGCTTTCTGCAAGGTTTGGGTTTGTCTGAAAATGTATGGGCAAACCATGGAAAACCCATGGGAAAACCCCTAAATCCATTGATGAATTATGAAATATCATGAAAATGACATTTCAGTGAGGGGATTTTTTAGGGGGTTTACCCCATTTTCATCAATTTTCAGCCACTGCAACTGCAATAACTCGAGAAAATACCAGAAATGGGCCTCCTACCATAAGCACTACATGTTCTTCACCCCGAGGTCGTTGTTTTCCCCAGCATCCCCGCTTGGGTATGGGAATGCTTGTCTATTTCACTAGTGAAGAATCAAAGTTTTGTCAATATTACCATGGTGGTTGGGCACATCACCAATCTAAGGAGTTTCATCCTCACTTTGTTGAAGTTTAACCGTTTAACCATCCATTTCAGTCTTGATATGTCTTGATTGATGTGGAGTACCCAACCCAAGGATTTCACCCGCCAGCTCCGGAGGGGATTCCCCACGTTCTTGCTCGCTCTCGAGGCGCTTCTGTAATTCCAGCACCTCAGAAAGGGGTAGTTTCCATGACATGAAGAGTCAGATGTACCGGAACCAAATGGCTGAAAACATTGTACCACATTTGGCTGGAGAAGATGGTGCGGCTTAAACACAGATCGCAAATGGGCGACCCTTCAATTCAATCAGTTTCTGGTCATGTTGGTGGGGCACATCCAATTCCCGATCATTCTCAGGACAAGCGGCCTGCAAGCGTAGCCTGACGATCTCTTTGTTCTCATGTGGTCCTGCAAGCAATATTCAGATCCTAAAAATTGGTGTCTTACATTCAAGAAATATCACAAGTTGTGCTTGTTTTTGGTCTCGCAAGTCACAAAAACCACTGAAGAATCGCCCATACGTTCTTCTAATAGAAGTTTTCCTGAGAGTTTGCTCAGTGTCTATCACAACTCTCCATATTCTCGTAGATTTTCCTGCCACTTGGAGGTTCAGTTCCGGTGAACTAAGCGGATAGAACCGTAGTTGCAGGAGGTGATATCCCTACTTCTGGGGCTTGGCTTAGAATCCCAGAAATATCTCCTTAAAAAGTCACAACAAATACACCAAGTAGGGTTTTTGTTTCCCATGAAAAACCCCCAAATCCCCATGAAATCCCCATGAAATCGTTGGTTTATCTCCCCAGGTTACCCCTGTCCCAGCCCGCCCCATCCGCCGGGCCGGTTTCGCGCCTTCCGCCACCTCGCCAATGTCGGGTTCCGCCTGTGCCTCCGCGTCGCCGTCGCCGGAGCCCAGGGCCATGCGACGCCTGGAATAGGTGATTTACCTATTAAAGATGGTGATTTTCCATAGTTTTCTGTAAACGTTTACCAGAGGGTATCATCATCATCATCATCATCATCATCATCATCATCATCATCATGGTTATGTTTATTAGTACGATTATTACTACTATTACTGTATTATACATATATATATTTGTGGACATGTACGTAATTGCTGTATATATAATAGTTGTAATCGTTTACATGTATAATTATGTATATATATATATATACAGATAAAATGAAATATGACTGGGATTATAAATCTTGATCCCACTCACGGTCGTTATACCTATTTGCATTGGTGTTATAGATCATTATTGTAACAATAGTCAATGGGATAATTGTATATTGTAATATTGGAATAACAATAGTGGAGGAATTATGAGAATTTAATGGGGATATAATGGGAAGTTGATGGCAGCAGAACCAACAAATGGTGAATCTGGATAAATTACAAGAATTCACTACAGGAAATAGCCATCATTCCAGTGATATCGGTCATACCCAATAGTAAACCTACCATTTAGGGATGATGTTTAGAGTTTAGAATCCATTGATTATAATATTGGGGATGGTTTATTGTTGAGGTTACCACATTATATCTACTTGAGTCGATAAATTGCCGTAATGATATTTACATATGTATATATAGACATACAGAATAGTTACGCATAGGTTATCACATATCCAATTGGGTTAACTGACCTGAATGGGTATATAATGGTTTTATAAAATTTAATAAATATGTATAATCCATGTTCATGCTCCAGGGTCCAGGGATGTTTCATGCTCCATTTCAATGTTTTCATGAACAAAAACCAAATATGTATGTACTGTATGTATGTATATGTATGTATGTATATGTATGCATGTATATATGTAACATGTATATATATATACTATGTGTGGAATATAATGATGCATCCATATACATTATCTAACTCACATGTAATATCGTATAAATTATACGAATAGATGAATACATTTGGTGTTTCACGGATGAAATCGCATGCACAATGGGCAAACCATGTGTGCATCTATACGTGTATCTGGTGTACCGTAGAAGTGCAATGGGTATGTGACTGTGTGTAGTTACATGTTTGTATGATGGATGCACATATTCTATGATTCTAGAGGTAATACTGACAATATAAAATATATCATCATTCTACGCGGTAGGTTCATCGAAAGGCATATACTCTGGTTATTTAACATAGCCATGGAAGCCATGGCCAGAAATAGATGATTTCCCCGAACTAAACCTCCAGTGATTTTCGGGATTTTCCATGGCAAACTGTTGAAATCTGTTGAATCACCAAATGGTATACCCGCTATACCCGCTATATCCATGGTCGAGGGTGCCTTCGTTTCTCATCACGTGGGAGTTGCTCTGGGACTGCCTTGGATGGACCCATGGAGTCGCAAAATGCCATGTCTGCAAAAACCATAGGAAAACCATAGGAAAATGGTGATTTAATGAGGTTTTATGGTGTTTTAATGGGATTTTAATGGGATTTACCCGGCCTGGTAAACGTTTACATAGCGAACTGGAAAGATCCACCATTTTATAGCTGGGAAAATCCACTATTTCGACTGGGCCATTTTCAATAGCAAACTGTTAGTTTACCAGAGGGTACCCCCAATTCCTAAGAATGGTCATGATTTTTTATATTTCATCAATTTAATCCAGAAGTTTTTGTTTGGTTGGGTCACAGCAAAAAAAACCATTGCTGGAAAACAACTCGTATATTTTTGGGCTGATATCCACTTTGTATCCCATGAACAGTACAAAAAAATCAGATCGAACTTAGACCATGAAAGAAAAAACACATCCGGAGCATGAAAGTGTTTGGTTGACATCCCATTAGAATCACCATGGTTGCTGGTTGCTCGCTGCCCATTTTGCGTGAGGGGCTCCCTAATCGCTGGCTGGAAAATCCTAAATCATCCCATTGAGTTCGAGGCTTAAAACCAGCGAGCGCCATCCTATGATTAGCCCATTCGGCTGTTCCTCCACCCCCAAAAAAAAATATCAAAACGACCATGATTTAAAACCATCCTATCATATTATATTATGTATATTTATATATTTATTGTATTATAACCATCCTAACATATTTAAAGCCATCCTTATATATATATGTCACATTCATCATATAATCCTGTTCTTAAAAATCCTATGATGTTCCATCAAATTAAAACCATGGGGTATCTTTGGGGTACTTCCAGGCCCCCTGGCGATCTTGTACATGTCGTTGCGTCGGGTGCCATCGAACTCAGCGATTTATGATGGATCAAACTGTGACCCCGATGTGTCATGGGGTTCTAAGCATCAACAATGATGAAGAATGGTGATTTTAATGGTGAGTTTATGAGATGTTAGTGATTTTTCATGGGCATTTCACAAAGCAACCTGGGGATTGGGCTTTGTAGAAACCCATGGTTTCAAACGGCTGGCCTCTTTAAATTGAAGTCTGGAACCACAGTGATGGATCACCAAGAAATGGGGTAGATCCCATTTGTCTGGGGTAATTATAACCAGCTTAAATGTCTAACAATATGAGATCTAGCAACTTAATGACTGGGATAGATCCCAATCTGTCATGGGGACTGTTCTTTAAAGGACCAACGACACTTACCACTCCTGCGTACGATGACTGACCCCGCTTCCGCAGTTGTTGCCTACTTGTCATCCTTGTCGGCATTTTAAATGATTAATATGGACCATGCCTTCTGGTGTGGACATGTGGGTGTCACACTGGAATAATTTGTTTATTATCCCAGTGTCTATGACTTACACTGGAGCCATTATTATTCTGAGGTGATCCACATCCAGAATAATTTGTTTTTTTTAAATGCAGATTTCATCTCCAGGTTTGTTCAAGTATGACCCAAAAACCATGTCAACATTCGACCCAAAAACCATCTAAACATTCGAATCTTGTGTGATCAGTTGGAATGCAAAATGCTTGTCGCAGTCTCAGGCTCCGTTTCGCGAAAAAAATCTGAACCGGTTCCAAAGGTTGTATCTAATTGTTAGGCCACCTGGTGTCCCACTCGTTCTCGCGTCATTTTTGTCCTATTGCGAATTTCTGAACGGCATCTTGTCTTTTGCATCTTGAACCCGTGATGTATCTTGTACAATCATACAGCTTCTATTTCTAGTTTGACCAAGAAAGATCGAGAAACTTTAAAACCTAATTTAACAAGTGACCTGAGGAACCGTTTCTTGACGCCAAGAAACCAATCTCAAGGTCACTTGTAAAAATTGGGTTTGAAAATTTGAAATCCTCTTGACTTTTGCTGGCAAAATGACGGAAGTCGTTTTGAGGGATTTTGCATGAGTAAGAAAGCGAAAATGCATTGATCACCAACCTTCTTCCCCCAAAATTCTATCTCCGAAACCACCCGTATCCTCACCTGCACGCGTGTAAATATATTCTTGCTGTCAACATATGTTTGGCACCCCTGTTGTATATAGGTTTAACCTGTAACTTAGATAGCTTGTGACTAGCCACATATTTTTCTGGGCTCAAGGAATGTCAAGGAATACAGGATGTTGTGTTGATGTATTGTCAATGATTTTCAATTCAACATGCAGTGGTCCTCAGCCCTTTCCCACCAATATTCTACCTCCGAAACCACCCGCATCCTCCACCTGCGGGTGTCAAGATTACTCCTGGTGTCAACATACCTCTAGGACCCGTGCTTTACAGAGGTGTAGCCTGTAGAGTCGCTTGCGCAGTTTGTAAATTGCTCAAGCCCTCTCTGCCTGGTTTCAAGGATGTGCAAAAAGGATCAAAAAGGTCTCGAGCCATGTGTTTAACATTGCTTAACACTGTTTAATGCGGAATTCAACAGCCCAAGATGTTTGCTCACGTTTTTTCACCGATTTTCAAACGACAATGCAATGATCATCAGCCCTCTTCCACCCAGAATCTACCGCCGAAAAGATCTGCAGAAAGGTCTCGAGCTATGCATCCAACATTGTTGAATGCAGAAGCCCACAGGGAAAGTAATGCAAGATGCTTTTCCACACATGGCAAAGAGCAATGAGCTGAAAATGGGCTGATCATCAAGCCTTTTCCATCAATATTCTACTTCCGAAACCACCAGCATCCTCCTCCCCCTGCACGCGTCAAAATTATTCCTGGTGTCAACACATGTCTGGCACCCCTGTGCTGTAGAGGTTTAACCTGCAAAGTGGCCTGCTCTGTCTGTAACTAGCTAAAGACTAAAGCCCCTCCATTTTTCTGGCTTACAGGATGTGCAGAAAAGTTTCGAGATGTGTGTTTAACATCGTTTAACCTTCTTTGATGCAGAATTCAACAGGGAAAGTAATGTAAGATGCTTTTCCATAAGTTTGAACGAGTTATGAAATAAAAATGAATTGATCTCCAACCCTTTTCCACCAATATTCGATCTCCAAAACCATCAGCATCCTCCACCTGCACGCATCTAAATTATTCCTGGTGTCAACACATGTCTGCCACCCGTATTTTGTAGAGGGTTAACCTGCAAAGGCATCAATATTCTACTTCCGAAACCACCAGCATCCTCCTCCACCTGCACGCGTCAAAATTATTCCTGGTGTCAACACATGTCTGGCACCCCTGTGCTGTAGAGGTTTAACCTGCAAAGTGGCCTGCTCTGTCTGTAACTAGCTAAAGACCATCCTTTTTTCTTGCTTACAGTATGTGCAGAAAGGTATCGAGACGTGTGTTTAACATCGTTTAACCTTCTTTGATGCAGAATTCAACAGGGAAAGTAATGTAAGATGTTTTTCCATAAATTTGAACGAATTATGAAATAAAAATAAATTAATCTCCAACCCTTTTCCACCAATATTCGATCTCCAAAAACCATCAGCATCCTCCACCTGCACGCATCTAAATTATTCCTGGTGTCAACACATGTCTGCCACCCGTATGTTGTAGAGGGTTAACCTGCAAAGGCATCAATATTCTACTTCCGAAACCACCAGCATCCTCCTCCACCTGCACGCGTCAAAATTATTCCTGGTGTCAACACATGTCTGGCACCCCTGTGCTGTAGAGGTTTAACCTGCAAAGTGGCCTGCTCTGTCTGTAACTAGCTAAAGACCATCCTTTTTTCTTGCTTACAGTATGTGCAGAAAGGTATCGAGACGTGTGTTTAACATCGTTTAACCTTCTTTGATGCAGAATTCAACAGGGAAAGTAATGTAAGATGCTTTTCCATAAGTTTGAACGAGTTATGAAATAAAAATGAATTGATCTCCAACCCTTGTCCACCAATATTCGATCTCCAAAAACCATCAGCATCCTCCACCTGCACGCATCTAAATTATTCCTGGTGTCAACACATGTCTGCCACCCGTATTTTGTAGAGGGTTAACCTGCAAAGGCATCAATATTCTACTTCCGGAACCACCAGCATCCTTCTCCACCTGCACGCGTCAAAATTATTCCTGGTGTCAACACATGTCTGGCACCCCTGTGCTGTAGAGGTTTAACCTGCAAAGTGGCCTGCTCTGTCTGTAACTAGCTAAAGCCCCTCCATTTTTCTGGCTTACAGGATGTGCAGAAAAGTTTCGAGACGTGTGTTTAACATCGTTTAACCTTCTTTGATGCACCTTGGTACCTCTGATTCTGGAAAGAGTTGCAGGGCGTATTCAAGCCTAAACAAACAGGGGTGCCAGACATGTCCTGACACAAGGAATAATTTTGACGCGTGCAGGTGGAGGACGCGGGTGGTTTCGGAGGTAGAATATTGGTGGAAGAGGGCTTATGATCATTGTAAGTTGACTTGAAATTCATTCAAAACGCATCAGAACAACATCCTTCATTCCTTGACTTCAAAAAAAGAAGCCGTAGCTAGTCCTATGTAAGCTACAGGTTAAACTTATACAAAACAGGGGTGCCAGACATGCGTTGACACCAGGAATATATTTCGACGCCCGCAGTTGGAGGATGCGGGCGCTGTCGGATATGAATTGGTGGAAGAGGGTTGGTGATCATTAATTGCATTCACAACTGAAGCTCAAAATACATCAGAATGATCTCTTTGATTGCTTGATATTCCTTGAGGCCAGAAATACACAAATGCTGTGTACAGACTGCGCAAGCTACTTTACAGGCTACACCTCTATAAAGCACGGGTCCTAGAGGTATGTTGACACCAGGAGTAATCTTGACGCCCGCAGGTGGAGGATGCGGGTGGTTTCGGAGGTAGAATATTGGTGGGAAAGGGCTGAGGATCACTGCATGTTGAATTGAAAATCATTGACAATACATCAACACAACATCCTGTATTCCTTGACATTCCTTGGGCCCAGAAAAATATGTGGCTAGTCACAAGCTATCTAAGTTACAGGTTAAACCTATATACAACAGGGGTGCCAAACATATGTTGACAGCAAGAATATATTTACACGCGTGCAGGTGAGGATACGGGTGGTTTCGGAAATAGAATTTTGGGGGAAGAAGGTTGGTGATCAATGCATTTTCACTTTATTACTCATGCAAATTCCCTCAAAACGACTTCAGTCATTTTGCCAGCAAAAGTCAAGAGGATTTCAAATTTTCAAACCCAATTTTTACAAGTGACCTTGAGATTGGTTTCTTGGCGTCAAGAAACGGTTCCTCAGGTCACTTGTTAAATTAGGTTTTAAAGTTTCTCGATCTTTCTTGGTCAAGCTAGAAAAAGAAGATTTAGTTATTTACAGGTTATGCAAGGTACATCACAGATTAAACCTATATAGTTCGTTCCAACATTTGAACCGTTTGATGATATGTTATAACACATAATTTCATGCATTTTGAAAGGCTACATATCAAAATTATTCCAATGTCTATCCACATCCTGTTGTTTCTTTTAACCAAAATTATTCCAATGTCTATCCACATTGTTAACCAAAATTATTCCAATGTCTATCCACATCGTGTTGTTTCTTCTAACCAAAATTATTCCAATGTCTTGCCACCTACACTTTGCCCATAGTGCCTAAAAATTATTCCCAAGGAAATTATTCTGGAAAATTATTCCTAGATGTAACATCCACATCGGAATAATTTCGGATGGTATGGGTCATTGATTAATAATTAGTAGTGACAACACAATCCACAAGAACATCCATGAATAAATAGATACCAATTTGATATACAATTAAGAAGAACAAGTATCTAGAACCTTTCAAAAGTGGTTCAGTTTCTACATGAACTCTCCATGATCTCCTAGTGATTCAACAACAAGGTACCGAGTCCCCTGAGTCCCCTGAGTCCCTCAGCCCCACCGAGGATGTACATGCAGCTTCCATACCTGAAGTAGGCCCAAGTAGGCTATGGCTCTGTCATCTTCCGAAAATTTCTGGCCATTGACAAAATTGACAAAAGTGGAACCTGAGTTCGACCGACCTTGGGATTTGGGGCGGTATATGCCCCAATTTTCGGCCAGCTTCTCAGCAAGTCCGAAGCTACCAGCGTCGAATCGTCGAATCTTGGCAGTGAAAACTATTGGTGCGGCGATCTACATGGCTTTGAACACTGGGCAACCCAATTTTTTTTATTTTTGATTCTGACCGATCCTTTTTTTTTCCCCATCCAAAAACAGAGCCGTAGATCCCAGCTATAAATTGGGATAGATCAGTAGATCCCCGCCATTCTGGGGGTCATCCCTTCCACGCCAATCCTTTTAATGGTTTATATAAGTACACATCCTAAATCCACATCCCTGTCAGCGGATTGATGACCATCCCCATGTGTATATCAGTCAATATCCATGTATATCCGATATATACTTGGCAATTACTCTATTTCAAAGCTCGTCTCCCTTAAGCGGTCCAAAAACTTCCTCGTGGTTTAAATTCCTCCCTCGGGATTGAACTCAGCGCTCGATATGGACATGATTGACTGCGATTACTTCCTTCGGGTGATCCCCGCCCTGACATACTTGCTTCCCGCACTGCCGTCGCGAGACTACGATGAGGAGAAGGGGAAGGAGAGGGAGAAGGAGAAGGACAACGAAAAGACAACCCTGAAAAAATCTGGGGACCGTGACCTGGCAACAGTACCCCCAAAAAAAAAACTGTTCGAACGCTCAAAAGTTTGTTATGCCGGACGTGACAACGGGGACGCAGAAGACGAGAAAGACGAGAGGAAGAACAGGAGAAGACAACCCGGCAACAATCTAGAGACCATCTTCTGGGAACTATGAAAAAAAACGGACACTCAAAAGTTCTTCAGCATCTTCCAAGCACTCGATCATTCAAAACATGGCACCTCTACCTTAAAATCAAAAACGGCACCGAAACGTCGCTACGAGTCGTTCCCCATGAAATCCGATGGATTCCCCCTCACATGAACCAACTCACCAAACATAAAATGTCAAATTTACCCAAGTTCTGATGATAGTTGGTTAATGTTGGTTATATAGTTACATGTTCCATGGTATGCCCATTAACATTCCATCAAATTCCAATGTTTCATGGTTATATATATCATATAATTATATAAATATGGTTAAGACCAACTCCCTTTCACCCAGGCGCATGCAAGCTCGATGGAAGGTTCTGGCCGATGGTGGGTCACCAGTCTCGGCGAGATGGCTATCCATATGAGACTGGGGTTTGTCCAAAAACGGGTGAGTTACAAAAAAAGATCAAAGGCCATGTTGATATGGTTTGATCGGGAAAATGATGGAACAAACATAGGATTTGGAGGTATCCCGCAAGTTTTCAGACAAACTCATGGTTAGAAAGTCTGTTGGAGAAACCAGCAATATTCTAAAATAATCCAAGATCATGGTGAAACAGTGGTTAAACCACTCCGAAAAGATGTGACACATCACCACCTCAAAAAATGGCGCTAGCGGTACAACCCCTCCGGAATGGGATGATGCGGCTGGAACGTGCTCAATAAATACATTCCCTACTCGATGTGGGCGACCATCCATCTCAATGATTCCCCAAACAGCCTGAGATACGACTAGACTACTCTTAGATCCCAGTTTTCAGTCCAAATCTTGAGGATTTTGACAAACTTTTCATGGATCCCAGCCCAATCTGTAAAGATGTTGAGGGCTTAAGTCAAGTCAAATGGCTTCAGCTTCACCACATGACTGTTGAATTCCAGATACTCTGACCCACCCAACATTACTACCGGAATCTACCGCAAGGCTGTCGCTGAGATTTGATAGTCTTGCCAAAAAACGACCCGATAACTATGGGAAAAACCGCAAAGAATGCTAGTAGTCTCAGCATTGTTCATCATGACCTGGTGAAAATTTGAGGCAACCTCCACTGTTGGACAAACTCAAATATCAGATGTTGGGCTCTCCCGTGATATCCCCATGATATCAATGGTATCCCCATGGTCGGTGAACCCCATTTTCGACACCCACAGTAAGTCAGTAAGCTTCTCCTGAGCTACCAGACTGTCTTGACCCGAGACCATGACCTCAAGCCATGCCAAGCCAATGTGACCCACAATGGAATGAATCTCCATAGACAGGGGTTGGTAACTGTCCCATTTTGGGAATATTGGACATCACCTTATAGTAGCCATTATAGACCATATACCTAATGGTTGGGTGATGTTCAATGGGGACATTTAATGACCCATGATAGATCCCAGTTCTTTTTGGGAACAGATACCAGGGTGACCCGTATCACGACTCATTGAATAACTCGGGATGGCTCAAACATGGGATAAAAACATATAAAAACCCACATGTTGTCGTTTATTTCTAAGCATCCCGAGAACTCAATTTTATATCCCAATAATCTTCAGCTGTCGCAGTGGAGATGGGTGTTTCACCACCGTCTGGGTGTCCAAAACCACAGCATCAACCCAGCCTGCAAAAACCCAGTGCCTTTAACCAGTGACCAGCTATGCTGAAAAACCCTTATGTTAACAAACTCGAAAACCGATGATCAATGCTATACCATTATTAACAACATCAGCTATACCATTATTAACTCAAGATTCCTGGACCCCAGCTATGGGCCCCTTATTGAAGGGACATTCTCCCAGGGCTGTCCCAGGGACCGGTTGTCAAAGCTGAACTCACAGAGATCCGAGAATCTCGCCTCGATTCGATTCCGGTGGAGCCATGGAGCCCTTTGGACGGGACCCTTGTGGGATGCGCGATGCGCGATGATCTTTTTTTTTGGGGATGATAACAACTCAACAACTACAGTAACTAGAGTTTAGATGGGTTTTTCCCCAGTGAAAATATGAATTTAAGGAATGATTCTTCGGTACTCGACTGAGTTATGGGATAGTTCACCACAATTTCCAACTATTCACCAGCCGGATCACCCCAGGTCAACTGCCTCGTAGCCAAACTCGAAAACCGATGATGATCAATAATGCCCGGGATTTAGTCAAACCCTGGTTTGATGAAATTCAGGGGTTCCGGGTGACCTCCAAAAAGTGATATCATCTGCTACATGGTACACCCTCAAATGATCATGAGAGCATCTTCAGCTAACCTTCATCCCAGCCTTCTGGAAAAGTCCTCCTCTTGGCTCTATGGCTCTCGTTTTGACTCGTTCAAGAAAATTACGTTTGCACACAAACGTATGTATGTATGTATGTATGGATGGATGGATGGATGGATGGATGGATGGATGGATGGATGGATGTATGGATGGATGGATGGATGGATGGATGGATGTATGTATGGATGGATGGATGGATGCATGCATGCATGCATGCATGCATGCATGGTATTGTAGTGTATTGTATGGTATGGTATGGTATGGTATTGTCTTGTCTTGTCTTGTATTGTAATGTAATCTAATGTAATGTATGCATGCATGCATGTATGCATGCATGTATGTACGTACGTATGTATGTATGTAGGTACGTAGGTATGTAGGCACGTAGGTATGTAGGTATGTAGGTATGTAGGTATGTAGGTAGGTATGTATGTATGTACATGTGTGTATATTATATTATATATATATATATGTGTGTGTACTGTATATATTATTATATATTATAGAAACATTCATATGACATATGGTTGTTGATCTAAAAGCCTTCATCCGGAATGGGCCATGCCATATCCAAGGACCTTTAGTTCCCCATATAATCACCACGCCATTCACCGCGCCTGACGCTTGTCTACACCCCCAAAGACAAACATGGCACAGCCATGCACCACCGCACTGTGGCGGTATCTTGACCTGCCAGGCGAGGCGAGAGTCTAGGCAGGTAGACACACCACCATCCTGGATGTTGGGAAAATTGCCTTCAGAGTGCTGGAAAACACACCAGGGTTCTTTAAGGAATAAAATGATCTACAAATGATCTACAAATGATCTACAAATGATGGTTTTGTTCATATGAGTGGCGGACAAAATTACTTTCTACCCGCAATGGACATGGCCAAAGTGGGTCCCCTATCGCGTGTGAAGGTTTATATTTCCATGCTATGTGTCAAAATAGGGTATCTGTAAGTGGGTGGTCCCCTATCGGTTGTGAATGTTTTTGAACAAATTTGAACATCCCATGTCCACTCCCCACTACTTTAGTCTTCCGCTAATTTTGTCGGTTACTCATATCTATGTGTCAATCTACCGAAGATTGACCGGAATAGACTTGGGAGCAATCGGCCAAATAGATCCAAACGAGCTGGAAAAGTCTATGAAAATCAATGCTTGCACACTTCGTATTTTCACATTGAAGGTTTGCGAGCTGGAAAAGTCCGTTGTTAGTCCCGATAGTTCCAGATAGCTCAAGTAGCTGCTCTCTTTGGAGGTCCCTTCATTGTACGAGTCACAAGCAGAGAGTGATCAAAAATGGGGGGGATTGACATGGATTGACTCATTCTACCCAGATCTGGGACCCCTTTTTTTTTCATCCAAAATAGATCATGTTTCAATGTAAATTAAAGGGGCCGTGATTCTGGGGCATCCCATCTCATTGTACTAGTTGATAGGGAAACCCCTATGGCTTACCCGGCCTGGTAAACGTTTACGTAACTATGGAAAATCACCATTTTTAATGGGAAAATCCTCTATAAATGGCCATTTTCAATAGCTATGTTAAATTACCAGAGGGTAATGGTAATGGCTAGTTCATCATCCCCAAGCCAGGTACGCAACCAAGGGACGGTGGAACGTCTCCGCGTCCCGGAACGTTGTACCTGACCAACCCTGGGAATCACACATCCCAAGGGGAAAGTAGTCGTCCAAGCCCTTATTTGGTACGAGTAGGGTCTATTAGTTGGAGGGATGATAAGACATGATTGTTGGGAGCCTTTGATCATTTTGGCGGCGAAAAATGTGACTTTTTGCTGGTAGATTGAGGTTACACCGCCCCCAAAAAAAGGTGATGTGTATGTATGGCAGAGATGGACCGGCAGATCCTACTTACTTCTACCGTTGATCACCTTGCTGGGGCTGCAGCTTTGCCAGCTTTGCCACTTGAACACCCTTCCATTCTGCTCATCACTGCGGTAAACCCAACTCACACCATCCAAAATTTGGGATGAAACCATCTTAGAAACCATATCCCAAGTTTCCATGGGAAATTGTTCAGTGCGTTTTTCACATTAACCAACATGAACCCAACCCACTTTCCCATCCCATCCCATCCCAGAAAGTCGTGGTGGTTTCTCGGTACCACTGGCTGGTGGTGATGGAGAACTCATAGAGATCATCCAAGGTATCGTGTCCATCCCAACCTCCAAAGACAAACCTGGCGCTGTCGCCAGATCGGCCACGGCAGATCCCCGGCTGTCTGAAAAATCCCCAAATTTTGGATGGTGGATTGATTGGGTTTACCTCATGGTGGATGTCATGTGAAAAATCTACGGAAAACATATCTAAACATTACATCCACCATGCTTTCTGGGTCTTGAAAAAAAATTACGAAGGGGAAGGGGATAAATAAGGTGACATACACTGGTGAAATCAGGGTCAAATAATGGTGAAATATGTCTAGCAATGATTCCAATGACCATAATGACCATACATGGAAAAAGTGAGTGGAAAATCTATGAAATCTGGGTGAACTGCATGATTTTTAGCTTTGAAACTGCACTTTCGACTGGACATTTTTGGGTGTTCAGGGCTTCAATGGTAAGCATATGTAAGCATGGCCAGAGTTCTCCCTTCAGAAAATACCAAGAAGACCCTGCGTCACATGTGTCTCACCTTCGTAAGCGGGGCGCTAATGGGAATTCACCACGGGACCCGAGTTAGCTATCAAAAATGCCCCTCTCTATCAACACACCACTGGCTTCTTAATAACCTCAGCCCCAGAAGAAAAAAACTGGACAAGTTGGTTTAGTTACCCAAAAAATATGTTCCTAATGTGTTCCAGCTGTCTATATCTGACCAAAATTGGTACCCACTTGGGTTGCCCCACATACCAGACTGGTAGACCACCGCAGAGTGTCCGAAGCGGCCCACCGGGACATTGTCCGTTTCCGTCACCTCGTGGGCGCCGCCGTTTTTGGGCGTTTCAGCGACGACGCCGGGTGGACCGTACCAGCATACCATCATGGTCGTAGTAGGATAGTCACACCGTTCCAAAATGTTTGGTTGTCACAGAGAATCAAACAGACATATCAAAAGTCAAATGGGCATCAGAACTTAGTTGCAAAGACCCTGTTGTCGAAGAACCACTGCAAAAATGGCGACCGCAGCTTCACCGGCGATCCAGATTGTCATGAGATCAAGTTTTTGTGGAATCGAACTCAGAAATTACCCTCTGGTTATATAACATAGCCATGGAAAATCACCATTTCTAATAGGTAAACCATCTATTTCTATGTGCCATCTATACCATGGCAAACTGTTAGTCATAACCAGAGGGTATACTAATAATCCCCATTTTTTGGATGATTTTCCCAGGAAAACCTACATTTTAGTGGGGGAGTTCCCAGCTAGCCATGGCAATGATTACTGGAGGTTTTCAGACTCCTCCAACATGTCAGAATTGTTGGAAAACTACAGAAAGAGTCCGCGAAGTCCATTATCAGCAGCTAGAAACATAGGAAATATATATATTACATAGATCATATACGTACATACATCAATAAGGAATCTGATTGGAGGCTTCAACACATCTCAACTATATGTTCGAATTGAGATCATCATCTCATTTTGACGCATAGAGATGTGGCTTTTTTTTTACCTAAGAAGCCACCAGTCACAGAGGCCATCTGCTTCCGAACGGAACCCACATCCGGCGCATCGGGAAAAAAGCCACCTGCATCCATTCCCTCTCCTCCGTGTTGAAGAGATGAAGGTCCTGTGGTAACTGATGGTTTTTCATTGGGCTATCACTGACGAAAGAAGCCATCTGCCAACCATGGGCGTAGATGTGAATGCTTATGTGTATGTGCATATATATATACACATATACATATACACATATACATATACACATACACATACACATACATATACATACACATACATATACATATACACATACATATACATAGACATAAACATAGACATATATACATAGACATATATATATACATAGACATATATACAAGGACATATATATACATAGACATATATACATATATACAAATACATATACATGTATATATATACACACATTTACATATACAGATACAGATACAGATACATACCTGCCTCTTCAAAAGGTGCTTAAATTCTGCCTTTTGCCCAATAAATAGGTTTTGCATAAGAAAGACCTTTTTGGGCAGACCAGAGTTTCTTCTGATATATTGATGCCAAACCCGTTTTTCAGCGGCGAAAATGCCCGACCAAACGGCGAAAATACCCGACCATATGCATATATACATATGTATAAGTACATACATATATATATATATAATACAATACAATATGTGTGTATGTGTGTGTGTGCGCGCATGTGTACGTACGTGTCCATCACCTGCGGAATAGTGTTTTTTACCGACACTGATGGGTCAAACACAGGGATATTACAACTATCTGAGGTTCAGCGTCAAAAAGCATGCTGAAAATGGGGGATGCTCACAAATGTGTGGGTCAATGATAGAGGATCACATCAAGATGCTATTCTTCGTTCTGGCGCCATAAGTGGATTGAATCCCAGGCCCCAGATTCCATTCCGGGGTCACTACTCATTCCAGCATCCAAGCATCCAGGACTGTCGATATTCGTCAACTTGCAGCGATTGAAACATGTTTCGTGGGCATTGAAACATGTTTCAACATTGTAGAACCGTCTCATCTTCTCATTGCAATTTCCTTGACATTACGAGAGTAACAAGAATTGCGCACTTCCCCAGCACCCCACCGGTCCTGAAATCGTGTCCGGCCATCAAAACCCCCAAAGATGTAGAGGTTTGCCTGCCGTGCGACCCGGGTGACCCATCACATCCATCACCGCCATGTTGCCGTGTTGCCGAGGTCACTGAGTTCACCAAGCAAAATGGGGACCAAGATTCCAAGATTTGTTCTAAACGAATAAAGAAATGGAGTTTTCTTACCCTCTGGTTATGTCAAAATAGCTATTGAAAATGGCTATTTATAGTGGATTTTCCCATTGAACATGGTGATTTTCCATAGCTATGTTAGTTTACCAGAGGGTAAATCCCATTAAAATCCATTAAACCACCGTAAAGCCTCATTAAATCACCATTTTCCTATGGTTTCCTATGGTTTTCCTATGGTCTCCTTATTATTCTGATAGCTTTGCCCACTGTATCCACTGTTCATTGGGATAGATTGGGATCATCGCACTGCTGCCTCGATCCGGAAGTCTCAAAAAGAATCACCCGACGTTCAGTAGAAAGAATCAGAGAAAGATCCATCCATTTATGTATATATCTATATATTTTTGGGCCGCTGAGAAGGTCTCGTGCCATGGCATGCTATCGCTGTGAATTCATATATATATATAATATTGTATATATATATACATATGCGTATATATATATATATACATATGTTTGGCATCCAAAGGTTGATCTGCCACCCAACACATCCGTTACAGCAGCGTTCGCATTGGGTCAATGAGTCAACCCGTCCCACCTCAAAGACCACGCAGGAATGATCCGTTCGCACGGAGGGTTTGCTGGAGGAATCAATGCCTCAGGCCATGGATGCCATGGATGCCGCCGGGACTGGGGTTTAATGGATGCACTCAAAAATCTGTGGGTATCTAATCCTTTGGGAGTGAAGTAGCTTCCGTACCCTCTGCACTAGGAAGTGAGGCGGCAAATCCGCAAGATTCATTTATTTCGCAATGGATTTGATTAGATTTGACTACTATTCGTGGTATAAACCTTGATTTTTCAGGATCGTTTCCGAGCCCAATCGGACGCATCACAATTGGAGGTGTCTCATTGGATCTTTCGCAATGGACTTTTCAGCCAAGCTTGGCCTACAAACCAACAGCTCAATACAAGTTTGATTGGAATAAATTCCACCGTTGATGTTCATCATTTTTGTAGATGATTTTCTCACTAAAAACTCCGTTGCTAGACGATTTCCCCTTGCCACGTTTGAGTACTGAAGGGTAACTGCCTGGCCAGGCCAGTCAGCATGCTGATCTAAGGTTCCTCGCGGGTCCAGTGTGCCTCCGGGATGTTGAACTCGAACAAATCGTTGAAGTAGTCTCCATCCTGAATGCACCCGGACCCCGTGCGGTTGCACAAGAATGATCCAAACATGGCCTGATATCTGATCGCAAAATTGAGGCTACCCCGAACAAACCCATAAAATCTGTCAAAATGAGTGAACTTTGTGATCCCGCAGGGAGAGTTTGACCCATCCCAATACTTCTATACAATATCATTCTACGACCAGGCCGTCCACCCCACATGGTAAAATGGCGCCGGAAATGGGCCCTGGCCTTCTTGGTGTATCCGCCAAAAAAGAAGATGCTATTCCGACACACCACTGCCTGGCGAAGTGCTCAACAGAACCCTCTGGAATCAAAGCTGAGAATGGAAAAATCACGAATGAACCAAAGGCAAATCATCACGAAATGTAGATTGTCCCGCACCAGATGCATGGCAAGACCTATGAGCAACCTATGTTCACTGATCACATGGTGCTTGGTGAATTGGTCTCTGCTTTGATGGATGGTTGCTGTAACCTTTAATTGCTCACAACGACATTTCAGCAATTCATTCATGATTTACGGACACGAACGCGTTTAGGGGCCCATTCAAAAGCGGAAAAGAAAACATGCAAAGTCAGCGAAAATGGTTGCAGTAAAAAAATGGCCCGTCTTGCTCCAACAGGAAAGAAGGAAACAATCAAGAAATGATCATTTCATAGAATAGATTTACAAACAATTTAAAAAAAAACTTAAACCAGTTTTCCATACCCCAAAATTTTTGTATCACACATTGTGCCTTTTTGTCCATAGTAGATGCGTTTCATGGTACAGCCCTTGGTACTTGTTGCTGACATTTTTGATCAATCCCATGCCGGAATCCACATGAAAATCACCCAATAAAAAATGCTACTGTTTATGCAACTTAATCATATCATGGTGTATCATGCAAAATTAGGATGATACTTGGTATTATTTGATTATAATATGTGTATATATATATATACATATATATATATACATATATATATATACATATAGATACATATATATATATATAATCCCCTTATCTCCCTCTCCCATTCAATGCCTATCTTTTAATGCTTGAAATGCTCCAACTTCGGCGTCCTTCGATCCGGATCTGGCTGAGGGTGGACTGCCAGTCACGGGGTCGATGCAGGCCCACAGCCTCGGGGCTCCGGTGAAATCCGGTGAAATCATCGGAATTTCAATGGATCTTCGTGGAATTTGATGGGTTTTAATAGGAAAACCATAGGAAAACCATAGGAAGACCATAGGAAAACCATAGGAAAATGGTGATTTAATGAGGGTTTATGGTGGTTTAATGGGATTTAATGGGTTTTACCCTCTGGTAATTTGTTACAGAGCGAACTGGAAAATCACTATTTTATAGCTGGGTAAATCCACTATTTCTATGGCCATTTTCAATAGCAAACTGTTAGTTTACCAGAGGGTAATGGATTTTGGATGGCTTTTTGTGGATTTGAGTGGATGTTTGATGGATTTTAATTGATGTTTATGGATTAGAAAAAATGGATTGTTTATGGATGGGTTATTTTATGGATTTCACGAACAAACAGAGGATTCCCCTTTATGATAATTATAGATCATTTATAGATGATTTTACCAGTTCCAAAATGGAAGGTTCTACTTCCGGGTGCAGGACTTGGGTGATTCTACTCTTCATAAGGGGGTTTGGGATATTGGGCCCCTATAACTAGTGAAAGATATCTACTTACGAGTGGAACTGCACCCCCAAGTACTATAGTGGATGTTGATGGATTATGATAATTAAGCCATTCTTGGTGGATTTTAAGATGTAAATTGACTCTGTCAATCCCAATATCAATATCATGGATAAAATCGCAGATCTTACCCTCTGGTAAACTAACATAACTATGGAAAATCACCATTTATAGTGAATTTTCCCATGAAAAATAGTGATTTTCCATAGTTATGTTAGTTTACCAGAGGATAATGGATTACTTCAAGCCGATGTTGAAAGATCATCTAATGGACTTTAACGGATTATGATGTTTTCAGGCTAGTCTAACCTCCGGATTCATCAATCATCGAATCACTGAATATTAGGGGAAGCTCCCCCCAAAAAAGCTCAGGTGAGACGATTCCATCCCAAAAAAGGGGGGTTATACGAAAAATATTAGGCATTGGTAAATTATCAGTTGGACCCTGAAAAGGGCCTAGTTTTGATGAAAACGAATCTTCCAACCCCGATGACTGCCAGGGTCTATGTTAATTTACCAGAGGGTAGGCATCTCGTTCATTCCCCTTTGCAGAGCCAGAGCACTTGTTGCGAACATCATAGCGGTAGATGTCGTTCTGCCGTGCATTCTCATCGGTGCCTGCAAAGGGTCCGGAGGCTCCGGTGCCGGTGATTGCCGCGCCAACTATGAGCGGCCTTGTTTCGGGTCCACCAACCTTAAAATTTGGGGGTGTGAAAAGCTGTTTGAAACCAAATTGAAACCAACTAAAATCAGAAGCAAAAAACTAAAATCTTGAGATGAACTACTGAACTGCCCTTTTCGGCTGCTG
This sequence comes from Cladocopium goreaui, assembly GCA_947184155.2. NCBI lineage: Eukaryota > Dinophyceae > Suessiales > Symbiodiniaceae > Cladocopium > Cladocopium goreaui. Next base: position 94,600 of record CAMXCT020001515.1, read on the forward strand.
AACCGACCAATGTTTTTTGCAAATCAAAAGAGGCATTGAGACCACAGATCTCCCCGCAGCTCGAAGTTCTTTTTGCCGCTCACAATCGGGGTTGATGGGGACTGATCACCGGTTCATTGAGATTAAAGTTTCAGGCCTGGTACCTTGGGGACACGTGGACATCATGCATCCAGCCATATCCAGCCGGGGAGCCCAGAATCTTGACCGTCTTGACCCCAAACTACTGAGGATGTTGCATGGGCTGCTTTCCCACCACCATCGGCTGGATTGCAAACCGGGAATTGGCCACCTGAATCTGACTACAACAGCCAGTCGCTTCAGAGGCTCAGCAGCTCAGAGGTACCTTGCACGGGTCATTGGCCTTTTGCAGCCACATCCCATGTTGTGAACACACCTATATAATTCTTTCTTTTTGGTGGGTGAAACTTTGGGTCTTCATCGGAACTGCCCCCCCAAAGATTATCAAAGAATTGTTTTCTATGGTCTGAAGTTCCAGGCCCTCAAAACAAAACCCCATTTTCCACCGGACAAGCCGTGGCTAGCTGCTACAAGAAGCTTATGTGAACTACATCCGTTGAAGAGGTTGGACCGGAAAAGCTTAAGAGTCACATCGCAGATGGAGGAAATTGGCATGGAAACTCAGCCGTGCCACACAGGAGGTGCCACTCAGCCACACCAGTTCATCGCAGTGTTTTCTTTTCTAGGCTAAGTGTGTCGCATTAGACACCGACCCTCAGATCGCCGAGGGTCAGACATTATCTGAGGGGGTGCTCTCAAAGGAAAACAACCCCTTTGAGTCGCAGCTAACATCAGGGACCAGCTTGAAGTGATCAAAAGCCCTGAATCAAGTCTGTGGTTGCCCCAGAGAGGATGTAGCCCCTACACCAAAAGCTGGGCCGATGCTAGAGCTGCCTGCATTTTTGAAGGCGTGAAACTCTCACCAATTTTTGGGAGCATGGAAATGGAATTGGGTTTGTCCCAACATTGGGGATACCCCGTATCTATGTCCAATCCAGAAATACATCATATCAAAAACATTGCTTGTGCGGGTCCGAATTTCAGAAACACACAATTCTTTGTTTTTGAACTCCCCCAGCGGTTTACCATCTTTTCGACGCCCCTGGGAACTGCTAGGAACTGCTGTCGCTTCAGGGCTTTGTTGGCTCTCACAGAACTGTGACTTTGGCAGAAGCCAATTTGCTGCTCTCCCGCCCAGCGCCCTCCTGAGGGTCACCCGTATTGTGGTAAAATGGCCACATCCTCAAACTCTGGTTCTCTGAAAATGGAGGAGACCCAAAAAAAACATTGCATGCTTTGAAACCTCGTTTTCCCCATGAAATTTGATAAGTTTTGGTATGCAGGTATACTCCATTGCTGGAGTATACCCAAATGTTGCCATATGTTGCCATTGACCAACTTTTAATTTAGGAAAAACATATAAATCTCTGAAATGTGTTGAACGTTCTTCACACAACCCCTATCTTACATCCCTATCTGGATCCTGCAACAGAAAGCAACAACATGGCAAACCCATCCTGCACCGACCCCGCCTTCGTTCCAGTCGTCTTGGTGCCGGATCTGCTGGCCGAATCCAACATGGTTCCCGTCCGCGATTTCGTTCCGGGATTGGATTTGGTACCGGTGTTCGACTTGCTCCCTGACTTCTCCTGAACGCCGCACGTACGAATACACTTAAGGTTTCTAAACAACGAGCCAAAGTGGGAACTGAACAATTCCAACTTTGTGGATTACTTTTGTATAAGAATTTTTGAATTGCAGAAACAACCTGGTGGAATTTCATTGAATCGTGGTATTCCTCATTGCTGAAACATTCATTTCTGGTGCAAATCCACCATGTTGGATGATCTCAGAGCCAAAAAAATGATCGTTTTGTGGGTCAATAATGGTACCCCATTGACTTGGCCCATATGCAAATCTCTTTGCGGATTTTGGCAATGTTTTAGCCTAGAGACCGAAAACCGGCGTTTTTGCATGTTTTTACCATTTTTGGGGATGGGGTGGGGTGAGGTGGGGGGTGGGGCGGGGCGGGACAATAACGTGCGTTTGCACATCTAGTGGATGCTACGGTACAGACGTCCTCACTTGCACTTGCACACGCACTTGATGCTACGAGTACGCTACACAGACGTCTTCATTTACACTTGCACACCTACTGGATGCTACGCTACAGACAAGCGAAATCAATATGGCATTGAGGCGAAAACGCAATTTTCTCAAAACACTCGGAATTGCGAAGGAAAGGAACACAAAAATCATCAAAAAAACGTTTGGCGTGTGAGCTTTCCACTTCAGGAGAACATCATGAGTCTTAAAAATGTGATGAAACGCACGATCGAAAATTGGTCTCTTCAGATGTTTCCACTGGGTACCCCAATGACTTGACCCAAATACGTACTGAGCAAGAAAATAATATATATTAATATATTATATATTGTGAATTCCTCAAATACAAAGAGTTTGTCCTCATTTTTATACAATAACTATAAAAAAAACTCCCAAACTCCATGAAAATCCCAGGTTTTTTTTTGATTTTTTTGTAAAAAAAACAGAGTTTTCCCATGGGTGTTCCCCATGTTTTCATAGGCAAGCTGCAGCGGATTTCACCTCGTCCGCTTCAAGCTGCCGCAGTTGTTCCCGCAAGATCTGATCGTCGGATTTCACCGGCCTACCGCTTCGGCATCCGTTGCGCCGGGGGGAGAATCCCACCAAATCTATGGCGCAAGGGGCGAAAATCATCATGAAAAAAATTGGGACACTGTGCCGGAAATGCCGGAAACATCCGGAAAGACTGATTTGGGAAGATCTTTTTGTACCATGAATGGTCTTTTCTATTTGAGGGGAAGCTTTCCTTCATTCAGAATTTTGGCCAAGCTCCTGATTCAAGCATATTCAAGCCAACAAAACCTCCTGCCATGTCCTCACCAAGTTTCAAATATCACAAAATGGGATTATTGATGTTCTTCTTTGCGAGGTCCGGCAACCCAACAAGACTCCAACATGAACCTGTTGCAGTTCAGAGGATCCTCCATGAATTCTTTCCCGTCCCGCCAAATGCCAAAGCCACAAAGCAATTCATCGTTGCCCAAAGGAGGGTTCTTAAGATGTTTAGATACCATGAAGGACAAGTGCTAGACATACATCAGCAATCAGAAGTAGTCAAGTGTTCCCAAGTCCGAATTCTTCATCTAGCTGCTATATAATCGGCTATAGTTGTGTCATGGTCCCCACCCCGCCATCCGCCTCGGGGGGCCCAGGACGTCCACCAAGACTTGCACCCAGTCCATCAGTTCCCTCTCCCTCTCCTTCCCATCTTCCGTCCCTTCACAGGCCGCAATGTGCCCCTTGCACTGCAACGCCTGGTGCATCGATCGAACGATGCATTGAAAAAATGGGGGGCTTCGTCAAGGCGCCAATGGATGATCTACAAATGATAGGCCTCGTTACAAATGGCCAATCCATAGTTTGAGAAGAAGTATATACCCTCTGGTAAACTAACATAACTATGGAAAATCATCATTTTTAATGGGTAAATCAACTACAAATGGCCATTTTCAATAGCTTTTTGTTAACGTTTACCAGAGGGTAGTTGGGATTGTCACATCCAGTGCCTTGTTTAAACCTGGCGCATGTGCCCACGTTTTTGGAATGTCCATTTTTACGTCCCTCACCACCTGGCGCACTGTTTTTCCCAACACAGCCCAGCAGCCTTGATCAAACTCACATAGCGCGCCAGCAGTTTCTCCCGCGCCACAGGACACACCGAAGCCAAGTGGCTTACAGCATTGCTGGCCGCCACCATCGTGCCGTGGAGGCAGTTCTCTGCCAACATCGCCTGACTTTTGGGCAGAAAAATGATGCTATGAAACCACCAAGTGTTCGTCGATCTGTGAACCAATGCCCTGTTTTTCTCGCTGGGAAATGCGCAACGACCTTGAGCTAAACCATGGCGCAGAACACAATTCATTTTTAACGGGTTTGACTGGGAAAATCATAGACACTGGGTTTGCCAAATGCGTCGCAGCAGTTCTCGGACATCTCCAATTTCCCCATTCATGGCTGACTTGGGCAACAAAATGGTGGCCCAGCTGCGTCCAAAATCACATCCACGTAAGGCTCAACAATCAAGGCATGCCTCGCGAAGCCAGGTGACTTAGCCTTGTGCTTACACGGGGGGTTCCATAGTCATGGGGGTACCCCAATAGTTGGATGGTTTGTAATGGAAAGTCCATGAAAGTCCTATTTTTCAATGGATGATTTAGGGTACCCCTATTTTCGGGAACCCCCACATGTGTATATACGTATGTTGTGTGAATACATGTGCATGTGATATGTGTATTCCAAACGATCATCAGACCTTCACACTAGGGTACTGGACCCTGGTTCTGAGGGTTTGCACCCATGATATGTGCATGCAAGGGAGGACCTAGTAAATATTGTTGAGGGTCCCCAAGGTTCAGTCACAATATTGGCTGCTTCAAAACTGGGGACGCCTCTGAAACTATGGCCGGCCTCCGTCCAAGTGGTATGTAGCCACATGACGTTTAGTTCACCAAACATTTCAAGCTGAAGTACAGTTCGATCAAAAAAAATGCGTAGTGAGCACAGCCATGATTATTGAATGTGGATCCATCGTGGCTACCGCTCTACATGAAGGTCCTTTCATATACAATTTGAATGGGGGGGGGTACTTGGGGGCTCTTGAGTCTTGACGTACCAGGATGAAACTATGAGAAGGCGTGTTTGGGATACACAATGTAAATATGCATTGTGCTTAAAATATATGCTATATAGCAATGTATAAATGTGTGTACATACATATCGTTAAACTTGAATGTGTATATATATATATATGGCTTCGGGCCCGTTTCCGGCGTTATTTTTTACGAGGTTTTCTACACGTGGTGATTTGCACTCAAAAGTCGTGTGAGTCAGACAGTGTTTCTGTGTGTTGCACTTCGAAGCATTGTGGGTGGAGACATCTGAAACACCGCAGGGGCTGCCTGGCGTCTCGGAGCTTGGTCGCGGAGCTTGGTCGCGGAGCTTGGTCGCGGAGCTTGGTTGCGGAGCAATTGGTAGGCGGAGCGGAGGCGGTGAAGAGAGAGATCCAGAGAGAGAGAAGAAGAGAGAGGGAAAGAAAGAAGCCCCACAGTGCAGAAGCAAGGTGCTAGCAGAGGATAGGAAAGAGACTTTTCTCCAGTGAAGGTTTTGTTTGTGCGGAGAATGTAGGGGGCTCTTGGTGGGGACTCTTGGGGCTGGTGGGGGTATGTGGCTGATTTGCAATTTCCACCAGGAGTCCCCAGCCTCCCCCCCCCCTAGGATGCAATCCCTGGGGAAACGGTGCATTACAAGAACACATGACCATATTCTGATTGGACACTCCTGTTGGCCAGGCCGCGCTGTTCTTCGAGAGCCCCTGAGAATGCAGGAGGCGGGGCAGCATGTTCGGTGATGTTCCCCATGTGGGGTCAGAGGCCGCTTGTACGGAGCTACATGATGCACATGTACTGCTGTTTCCCTGCTGTGTTTGCACGCAGCCCTGATTTCGATGATGCACCCGCAGCCTTCTTAGAGCATCACGGATCTGCGTCCATTTGGCAGTCACTGTTTTGCACTATCCTATAGTGGATGCAGGCTCTGCGCGAGTTCTGGCGCGTTCTGACAGCCAGTGTTTTGCCAACACGGTGTTTTGCACTATACTAGTGGATGCAGGCTCTGCGCGAGTTCTAGCGCTTTCTCAAGGCCACGGTTTTGTAAATATGGTTTGCTACTATTTTATTACTGTTGGAAACGAGCCCGGAGCCCGTAGGAACATAGCGGTTTCATCCTTTCAAGTCTAATAGTATCACCCCGGCAACATAAAGGTCATGAGGTCCCCACCCCTCTGCAGGCATTTCAGGCGGGCTGCCGCGCGGCGTGAATGAGTGTGTCTGGTGTGTAAAGAAGCGCAAGAAGAAGTGTTTACCTAGTTAACTCCTTTAGAAAACACATGATTTACATGACTCACATAATGCTACACACAGTTACAAGCACATAGATGTACAGGCACTATGTACCACGCTTACGCTTATTTTTCGGGGGTTAGGAGTAAGCTTGCCGAACGCCATGGAGCGTCTGCCATACGCCCTAGTCGCCGCACGTGGAGACAGTAACGAAGACACGGGGGTGCCTGCCCCGGGGAACCCGGCCGGCAGGCGCCCACGCAGCACCAGCCCGCAGACGCCGCCGGCAAACCATTGGCAGTTGATGTTGGGCCCTACGCAGCGACTACCGCAGTCACCACGCAGCCGAGCTCTGCAAAACTTGGTCAGGCGTGCCGGTGCCTGAACCTGTCCAGGAGGATTGGCTGATGGTACTTTGTATCCTTGCTGTACGGGTACTGTGATGGATAAGTTGTGGCAGGCAGCTTTCAATTTTTGCGTGGCGTGCCCATGTTCGCCTTTTTTTCACCTGGAAACAAACCAGGGACTGTGGCCGGCAGGTACAAAGAATTAGAGTGGCAGGCGCACGTGACTTTTTTTTCACCACGGTGATCGTCGTTGCGACATGGATGCGCGCTGCAAAAACAAAGGCTGCGTAGACGTGTGTGAAAACACTGCAAAAAAGAACGCCTGTAACAGGCCCTAAACCATATATATATAGTATGGTATATACGGATATACGGTATCTACTGTATATACTGTATATACTGTACAAATTATATGTAGTATCATTAAATATAGACTGCAAGGTATATCATTAGCTACAGTGTGTATATAAATGTATATATATGTGTGTGTGTGACGCTAAATTATTGCTATCATCATTGTACTATATTACATAGATTGGTTTTATATATGTGTAGTTTATATAGCGGCTCGACAAATGTGTGCATGTGTATATATATATATATATGTAAATGTGTGTGTGTTGTATTATACAGTAGATAGTAAATGTCGACATAGGCATGGAGATATGCAATATGTCTACACCATGTTTTTCAGCGAGAGTTGGTGGAACCCATCTGAACCACAGGGTGTCCTCCAGCACAATGCACATATAGCAAACCTGCAAAAAAATAAGTATGATTAATTTATTGTTGCTACATAATTTTGTTGCAAATTGTGTTAGCCCCTCCCCACAATATTCAAAAGATAAAGACATCCTGACAGAAAACATTTCTCAAACCACCGGCCAAATCAACATCGATGTATAGTATAGTGCTTCCAGCCTCTGGCATATTCGCTCGAAGATGCGCATCCCCCACATAGCGGCCTGTCAACTGATTGAGCCTTCCCAAGTCTGCCCCGCCAAATGTCTACAGATGGAAATGGCTCACTGCAGGGCACTGAAGGGCATGTTTTGTGGTTGGTCTCGTTCCATGCACATCATTCCCTACCTGCCCATCTAACTATCCACCTACGAATCTACCTGACGGTCGGCCGTCGGTTGGTCTGTTTGATTAGGTATCTGCAAGCAGCTTGTTGGGTACAGCCCGTACAATAAGGTGTATTCTAAATCCGAATTGGAACACCCAAGAGCACTGTGAATTTCTTAGCAAAAGTCTAACCCTGTGTTTCAAACACCAGGTGATCCGCACTCGTCAAACTCTGTAGGGAAGTCGGCAACACAGGATGCAAAGCGTCGGTGGTCTTCCATATGGGTAGGAATGGGTAGGGCTTCAGAATCTGCCAAAAAAAAGAATGAAAGATTCAATACGCAAAATGACAAGCCATTTATATGAGCATGTTCAAGTAGCCCCAAAAGCGTGTATCACCTGTAACATAACATTCTCTTTGCTCAAACCTCGCTTCCGAATTGCGGAGACCACATCATCACGCTTGGCTATGCATTAATGAATTGATCATATTAATCATGAATATGTGTTCATTAATTACTCATATACTAATTGCCCCCTAATTGTGAATAAAGTTTGTTTATCAATATTCCGATGACTAACTTAATCAGGTCGAAAACTTGCCTAATTACTGATGTATCTCCGTCCATCAAAACTGAATTCCCCGAAATATCCCACGTGTTTGCCGGCTATATCATGTTATGTCCCCGTTTCTATATTGCTCCCCTAATTCCTTTAAAACCATGAATATAATTTGACAATACTTAATAGTAATTCACCATAAATGACTGGTGAATCATAAGTTGTACTAACTACTCATATCATTTAACCCTAATTTTCATTGATAAACACAACCTCGAATACAAACAATTGGGCATAGTTACGCTTACAAACCATCATTATATACAATAATCAACCCGGTCACCATCATCGTTCTAATTCTCAAATCTATATTTACAAATAAACCCAAATTTACATATATATATATATTCATCCCCGGATTTATAAGTTACATTGGCGCTCCCAAATCATCAATATTGATCAAAAGAATTGATCCCACTTGACTTTTGCTGGTTATCTCAAGTGAAATATCCCCGTAGCATCCAACTACTCCCCTTATCACCTTATCATCAATGTTCGTCATTGTTTCAGTACTGTAGTAGCATCCATGTTCGTCATGTATTCCTATGTTGTTGTGACATTAACCCCCGTAATGTTGTCAATAACCAATTGTTTTACCAATCAATTAATCCTTCCTACCCCAACTAGTAGCATTGTTTCATCTTATCTCCCAATTGTTGTACTACGCCTCCAGTCTTGAATAAATTGTTCAACTGTTGAGAATATCCTAACTGGAAGCTACCTCAACCCAAAGTTTAATTAACATCCATAGGTTATGCAGTCTACTTTTGGCAAAAATGACCATCCATTTTACCCACTCGTTATTTGAGTCTATCTGGACATAGGGTATCCCAGTTCCAATGAATCATCATGATCTTCCCCACTATTTGATGGCCATTTGGCGGTTAAATCCCTGATTGTCAGACATAGCCAAATCATGATCACTTGGTTCGTCTCCCAATATATATATATATCCATCAGATCATTTGGTAAACCCAACTTATTGGTGGTTCAATCCCCAATTTAAGAGACATCCATGTTCATTATCCATTGACTAAATCCCTAGTTTGGACAATTGAATCATGTTACATCCCGTTTTTGTTGGGTAAATTTCATTGAAACCCAGGTCTTGATGGCTAAATCCCCTTAAATTTATGGTTAAATCAAGTTAAATCCCAGTTGATCCCCCCTTTTCAGAATTATTTCAAACCCAATCAAAGTTGTTGAATCAGCATCAAAATCTCCATGTTGCTTCGTTAAATCCCCATTGTTGGATGGTCAAATCCCATGATTCTTGTTGCTTAAATCCCCTATTTTTCATGGTGAAGTCCCTATTTCTTCGTAGTTAAAATTCATCACTTTATTGTCATCCCCATTTTTGCCTCAACTCCCCATGTTTTTTGGTCCCCAGCTACCCAGCTCAACACCAAAACACGGTGGGTCACCGTGGGTCACCGGGGGCGCCTCGCAGCTGTCCTCCCGCAGCGCCCGGGCGACCGCCGAGGCAGCGAGGCCAGGCAGCATGTGGCCGTCCACGCCGCCACCGCCGATGCCGCTGGTCGGGGCCAACTGCTCCTGACACCGACACCGGGGAGACCGGGGAGACCCGGGGAGACCGGGGACGCCCAAAAAAGAAGTGCTTGGGAAAATGTGAACTGCTGGAAAGGTTTGAGATGGTGATGACTCAAGGTGACTTTTTGTTGGTCGTTGAGGTTCAGAACGTCTTGCACTTGAAGAAACATGTAAGTACACTAGTCACAGGAAACAAAAATATAATTATATAATCAAAGAATGCTGGGAGATGACCGACCAACAATGACTCAGTAACTGGCATACAAACGGCTTTTTCATCACTTGGGAAGTTGGGTTCCAAGTCCTGACTGGTCACAAAGCTCCGGGGATCATCCCCGAAAAAGCATCAGATTCGGTTGGGAATTGGTTTTTTCGGACATTCCAGGCACCAAAGATGGGGCTACAAGATATGGGTTTATCATGGTTTATCCATATTAGTGTCGCCAAAAATTGGGATACTAGTTTGATCTAATGGGGATACTGATATGATAGATGGTGAGAGACCGTCACTTTATGACCCATTTGAAAGGAATATGATATCATAGAACATCAAAAACCTGGGAAGTTCCTGCCCCTGCTCGGTGCTCAGCAAGGCATAGGCGCAGAACAGCGCATCCTGCTCCAAAAACTTCGCCTGTGGTTGCCAGATTCGATTCCATATCTGGGTCTTTAAGCCTGTATGCCTATCAAATCGCACCGGTGCAATGAATGTCACTCTCGTGGGTTTGTATGAAAATCTGATCCTTCCATCCGATGGTTTAAAACCTAACGTTACAAAAAATAGCAATAGATCTGGGGGCCATCCTTCCATAGACAAACCCACCCAGGCGTCAAATCCCCTGCATAGTGAGGCCCCCTAGTTGTAAGTCAGTTTATAACACGACCTAACTATAGTAATAACTATAGTTATATCGCATCCCGAATAAACCCTACTTGTTGTAGTTGTAAACAAACTTAGCTATTTTGGGGGTTCCACATTGTACACGTTTTGAAGAAGTAATTTCCCTTTCTTTCGTTCATTAACTACCAGTTAATCACCAGTTCCCATCTGGGCATAGGGTCAAAACCTCTGCTACCCTCTAGTAATTTAACATAGCTATTGAAAATGGCCATTTATAGTGAGTTTTCCCATTAAAAATGGTGATTTTCCATAGTTATGTTAGTTTACCAGAGGGTGCCCTGGTAGTTATGCACCTTTATAATCCCCATTAACCTTTCCGACACATCAAACGAGGGTCAAATAAGCATTCCCATCCCCACCTGGGAATAACCAGGTAACCTCTCCACAGAACCGCCATCGGTTTAAAAAAGTGGAAAACCCGATGCCATAAACCTCCAATTACGCGATGGTTTATATATGTTTATACTCTATACCATCCAGTTTTCGGCAAAAGAAAGGATGCTTTATGGTTTGCCACACTAAATGATACCCCAAGAGGGCAATGTGAATGAGGAAAAACATGATCAACCAGGAGATTGACTATATAAAAACCTTCACTACTGTTAGTGGGTCCATTATTCACCTTAGATTTTTCCTGCTCGCCAATCTTAGATGCCATCCTTTTTTTGGTTGGTTAGGTTCATATATCCCCGCTTGAAAAAAATGGCGAACTGTTGTATAACCTACCCATGGTCACGCCGTGACGGGTGGCCTGTGGGCGTCAGCGCCTTCTTTTCATTCAAGGACGCCACTTGCAGAGCTTTCCCATCTCTGTACACATTTGGTCCGGTGTGAACTTTTCGTTCACATTCTTATTGCGACGCCACAGCCATTCGTGCAAAGTAAAGAGAAAAAGTTTCTGGTGTCTCAACCCTTTCCACCAACACGAAAACCACGAAGAAAGGAAAAAATCAAGCATGTGAGCATCAAGTTCACAACCAAACAAAACCAATCCACTTAAACTGTCACTAACGCCGTGGCCTGGTAACCCTTCCTCATACATATAAGTTACTTCAACCTATTAACAACGTAGTATCAAAAGCGTCTTCCAAGTTACTTCAACATGTTAACAACGTAGTATCAAGAGCGTCTTCCAAGCTAATTCAACATGTTAACAACATAGTATCAAGAGCGTCTTCCAAATTAGTTTAACATGTGTTGTCAACGTAGTATCAAGGACGTGGTCGTCAGGACGTTAATACAACCCCACCCCACCCCACTCCAAGTACATACAAGTGGTTGCAACATGTTATCAACGTAGCATCTAGAGCGTCTTGCAACTTTGTTTAACATGTGTTGTCAACGTAGTATCAAGGACGTGGTCGTCAGGACGTTAATACAACCCCACCCCACCCCACCCACCCCATATGTATATATATATATAATGACAAAAATGACCTAAAACACACAGGCCACCGGTCACATCGTCAGCAACTACCCATCCAGTTGGTTTACCCCTGGCTATTCTGATGCTTAAATCCTCGTATTTTATACGTTAGAAGTTATAACACAATCAAACTCCCACATTTGATGGTCAGACTTACCCCATCACATTTGCACTTTCTTCCCATTTATTGTTGGCTATAGCCTTTTTGCTTCAAACCTCCAGCTCGCTCCATCCCAACCCAGCCGCCCTCGGGGCCTGCGACAGCACTTCCGCCCCTAGCGCCCAGATGACGCTCTTAGTGGCCCCTGCATCCACAGCGCGGTGGGCTAAGGCTTCGTCCGCGCTGCAGATGGTGCCCAGGGCCGCCAGACCCCAACGTTGAACGCCTGGTCGATATAAATCATGGGAGATACCTGGAATTTATGGGATATCTTCTGGTAATTGAACAGTTTGCTGTGAAACATCTATGAAAATGGCCCAGTTATAGATGATTGCCTTCTTTAAAACAATTAGCAAAGGGTAAATCCAATGGAGTGGTTGGGAAAATGTGCTGTTGAAACCATTGTTTCTATCCCCAAATAATGGAAAGGTTTCCTGCAGATTTTCCCACCAATTCAAGGATAAATACATGTTTGTGTGGTTTTCCTCCTTCAAAATACCAAATACAATTGGGATCATCCTCCCAACTGTGTTCTTAACTTTTTTTGAGGAAGCAGCAACCAGTGCAATGTTTATACAGATAAAATGTATGTACGTATATCTGTGTAGTGTGTATACATGTGTAAATATATATATATCTATCGATCTAATCTAATCTAATCCAATCTCATCTCATCTAATCTAATCTAAACTAAACTAAACTAATCTATCTATCTATCTATCTCTCTATCTCTCTCTATCTATCTATCTCTCCATCTATCTATCTATCTATCTATCTATCTATCTATCTATCTATCTATATATAATCTATCTATCTATCTATCTATCTATCTATCTATCTATCTATCTATCTATCTATCTATATATAATATATCTATCTATCTATCTATCTATCTATCTATCTATCTTTCTTTCTATCTTTCTATCTTTCTATCTGTCTATATTTCTATCTTTCTATCTTTCTATCTTTCTATCTTTCTATCTTTCTATCTTTCTATCTTTCTATCTATCTATCTGCCTATCTATCTATCTATCTATCTATCTATATATCTATCTATCTATCTATCTATCTATCTATCTATCTATCTATATAATATATCTATCTATCTATCTATCTATCTATCTATCTATCTATCTATCTTTCTATCTTTCTATCTTTCTATCTTTCTATCTTTCTATCTGTCTATATTTCTATCTTTCTATCTTTCTATCTTTCTATCTTTCTATCTTTCTATCTATCTATCTGCCTATCTATCTATCTATCTATCTATCTATCTATATATATATATAATCTATCTATCTATCTATCTATCTATCTATCTATCTATCTTTCTATCTATCTATCTATCTATCTATATATATAATCTATCTATCTATCTATCTATCTTTCTATCTATCTATCTTTCTTTCTATCTATCTATCTATCTATCCATCTATCTATCTAATCTATCTAATCTAATCTAATCTAATCTAATCTATCTATCTATCTATCTATCTATCTATCTATCTAATCTATCTAATCTAATCTAATCTAATCTAATCTAATCTATCTATCTATCTATCAATCAATCAATCTATCTATCTATCTATCTATATATAATATATCTATCTATCTATCTATCTATCTATCCATCTATCTATCTATCTATCTATCTATCTATATAATCTATCTATCTATCTATCTATCTATCTACCTATCTATCTATCTATCTATCTATCCATCTATCTATCTAATCTATCTAATCTAATCTAATCTAATCTATCTATCTATCTATCTATCCATCTATATTTTACGTGTGTATCTACATATTTGACTCTGGAACCCCGCAACTCGCCTGGATCGGTGTCATAGCGTTCGAGCATCTCGATGACCACATCCAAAATCCCTCCTGCGGCCCGCGGCCCCGGTCGATATCATCCCATCAATAACCATAGTAAATTAACCATCATTAACCATCATTAACCATCATTAACCATCATTAACCATCATTAACCATCATTAACCATCATTAACCATCATCATCCCATCCTCTCCAGAGTTATTGCGAGCAGATATGGCTACTCTAAAATTGCGGATATAAATTGATAAGCCATTCCCATGAACATCAAGATTGACTGACCCACCTAGATGAACTGGTTGGCTTAGCTTAGTTAACTGGTTCGCAACTGAGCTATACAGTCCTTACAATTGGGTACAGTTTTTCTGCTGGGCTAACCAACTATCCATCTATGGAAATCATTCGACAAAACATGGTCAGTTGTCATTGGTGAAGTCATAAAGGGGTACCTTTTTTCACCCCCAAAAGCTGATCTTTTCGAGTATTGAATCATTCGTTAAAAAAGGCGTTGATAGTTTTGACCCATACCAACATGAATTTGCCAAAAAGGGGCCCCAAAGTGCATTTTTTTGATCTAGTACTAAACCAGGGTTTCTGGGAGCATTTAAGTTGTGCAGGGGATTCGTCAACAATCATTGTTGGCTGACCATGCAAAATGAGGAGACAACCTGTATGAACAACAAAAAATGGGGGGAATTCATCAACCAAACAAAACAGGAGGGAAAACTTATCAGAAGTGCTTACAGCAATAACCACATATAACCACGGTTTCTTTCCTCAGTCATACTGTACAGTAAGCTCCTGGAAGATGGTCTCCTTATCAAATGTGGCCACTTTTATGGGGTTCCATGTCAAATTTCGCCGTAGGTCTTGGCAGTACAGTAAATGATTGGAGACTTTTTTTGGGATTTAATGGGAGTTCATCCACTATCACAAGCAGATGAGCAACTAATAATGTGTGCAACCAAGCATGAAACGCCAACACGAAATGTGAATGTGGCATAATCAATGAAGATTGACAAAGACTCATCATACAACTGCAGCATGGTGGATCCAACATTGGTGCAGGAGGGTTTTTTTAAAACATGGTAGAACCATGGGATTCAACCCCCCAAGGTTTGTTGGGATATGGGGGCCCAACAAACCTATGGTTCTGTGTATTATATCCACTTAAAGACTTAGAACTGGAACCGCAGGATGATCCTTGAAGTCATCCCAAATGACTGAGTCAAAAGTGGTTTCATGATGATCATTGACAGCAGTCCCAACCTGACCCAACTGTTCCGTCGTTTCTACCACGAAAAAGTCAACCCACCATGACCTTCATGACATCCAGAGGGAAAGGCTTCCAATACCGCCGTGGGAGGTTGGCAAGCCGCAACACTCCGCAAAAAGGTGAGGATCCGCTCAATGGTTCGGGCAGATCGGCTGTTGGTCAGCGCGTCAGAGATGCAGTTGGGATGGTACTGACCAATGAGTTCCTCGAGTCCGACACAAATGATGGGATTGAGTTGAAAAGGTGCTGATTGAGTTGTTCAAGATTTAAGATGTTTTTTTGCAACCCCCCAACAAGATTTTGCTTAAGAAATGTAAATTCCTACTGAAAGAGTGAAATCAGTGTTCTACCTTAATTTGGGAGCAACAACAACAACAACAACAGATTGAATTGGTGCCTTCTGCGCAAAAGTTCGGCTTTTGACCCAAAGGCCAGAAATCGACCTACCTGCATAGCCATCAACACATCTGAAGCCCAATCTCTTCAAAACTCCCAGCAACTCCAACAAGACTCGCAAGAAAAAAACTGAACAAACCCTCAATAAGGCCACTGAAATGAAAAGTACTGTAATCCCATCCTCACATCAAATATCCCCAATGAGGCCACTGAAATGAAAAAACTTGCTAAAATGAACAATTCCAGTTAGCGTTTCCGGGAGGTATGCATGGGTATCTAGTATGAAAGGGGATGGGATTAGGTATAGTTGGTTGGTTGTCATCCATTCTGTCCCCGTCCCCATGAATCTCCCATTTGAATCCATTAAGTTTCTGGTTTTCATGGAATTCCCACGACATCGCCCTTTGGACCATATTAGTGCAGTATATCCCGTAAAATAGACCCATTCTACCACACCACCAAAGGGTACTTGGAGTGCAGTTCCAGTGAACTAAGTGGATACAGTATATTTCACCATAGTTATAGGCTTCCCATATCTCAACTAACATGAGGGTTTCAAATCCCATGGTGAAAAAACCATTATACAAAAATTGCTAGCAATTCCATTGCTTTTATCCCCGAACTACCCTCTGGTAATTTAACATAGCTATTGAAAATGGCCATTTATAGTGGATTTTCCCATTGAAAATGGTGATTTTCCATAGTTATGTTAGTTTACCAGAGGGTAATCATCAACCCTGGGCTACCAGGAGCAGCCACTGCTATGCCGAGGCTCCAACACCTGTCCTTTGGATTTGTTGCATCGGAAGGTCACGTAGAGCAGCGCCTCTGCCGCAGCCTCCCTCAGCTCTTCCAGCTCCGAGCTCTGCGACAACATGCCTACCAGAAAAGGACTTTTTTGGGGGGAGATTCATGGGGATCTGTTGTTGGGATTTGTTGGGATTTGTTGGGATTTATTGGGATGTGTTGGGATTTGTTGGGATTTATTGGGATGTGTTGGGATTATTGGGATGGGTTATAATTGGAGATACAGTGGACTACCATGGTTATAATGGGTTTCTAATGGGACATTATATATGGGAAAATGATCTATGGATGGGGATACAATGAGAATGTTTAATTCAATATAATGGGGCACAACGAACAAATAGGGATTCACAAACCTCCAGTTTTTCGGTGTGTTCAGCTGACCCGAAATGTTATCCCTACTGGTTCGTTCTCAGAACGGGATTCCCGGATTATGATCATCCCAACAAGGTTGGATTGAAAGCGACCCCGCTTTAATTGAAGATATGTCAATATATTCGGTTCTTTAATAAAGGTGGATGATTTTGATATGGAGGATTTACATGGATTTACTGCAGCTTGCCATGAATTTCCAGAAATCGGATCTTCCATGTGAAACAGTGGCCCCCCGTTCGCTTGAAATCTGCCATCCATCCGCCCCGTCCCGAGCCTAAGAGCTCGCAGACCAGTTCCTCATGCTCTTCCACATCCTTCCCACTGGGGCCGAAGGCGACAGCTGGAGGAATTAAGGGTGGGAACTCAAAGGGGAACATGATGAATGACCAACAAACACTTGGAAGTTTGAGCAACTGATGATAGAATGATGGATGATGGATGATGGGATAAGATCTTCCCAAAAAAAATCTAATCTGATCATTGAACAGAATTGAACACGGCAGATGACATGCCGTAGGTATCATAGGTGGGACAATCCCATTATCTGGAACTCAAATGGCCCAGAAATTCTGGATAGTGAACTCACAATCTTGAGGTTTATGACCCACAAAAGAAGAGCCAACTGGATTCATGTCATAAAGCATGGAATCTGATGTTGTGTAATGACATGTGATGTGTAATGACATGTGATGTCATGTCACTGTGCTGCAATGTAATGTACTGCAATGTACTGCAATGTGTTGTCTGCAACGTAACGCAATGTAATGATGTAGTGCAATGTACAGCTAAATGTGCAAATGTGTATATATGTACAGATTGTACAAATATAGACAATATATATATATATGTGTATGTGTGTATGTGTGTCCGTATGTATGTATGTATGTATGTATGCATGCATGTATGCATGGATGGATGGATGGATGTATGTATGTATGTATGTATAGAGAGGGAGAGAGAGAGAGAGAGATATATATATATATAGCTGTTCATTTATACACTTTTTGATTCAGTAGCTGATCGATCTATCTATTCATTGATTGATTCATTCATTCATTCATGTATTCATGTTTTCATTGATCTTGGACCATGTATCACTTGAGTGTCTCCGGTTTCTCTTTTGGAGTTTCTTGGATGCTGGATCTGTTCGAGTATTTTTTTGTATTCAAATACATCAATTTAAAAGCACGATGCCGAAATATGCCTAAAAGTAATTTACTACTACCTTAGTCAGATTTGATTAAAATCTGAACCATCTTGGGGATTACTCTCAACCTCAACCCCCACCCGCCAGCCCGTCCAGCGGATGATGCGCCGCAATCTGTGCCGTCATCCGACAGGCCGCGCGCGCGGCGGGCGCGAAGCGCGCAGCGTCCGGGGCTGCGAGGTGGTCGCGGCAGCTCTGAAAGGCGGCAAAGATCCTGGTGGAAAAACCCAACCGTTTCATGGGGAGAGACTGGACACTTAAATTTCATGCAATTGCATGGTATATATGATTATGGAGACTGTTTCTGGGGATAGAAGGCGGATTTGATTGTATATGAGAGAGAAGAAGGGATTTGTATGTGTACATTTATGTATATAGAGGCAAGGGGCTACTCTGGCGATAGAATGAGGATAGAATGGGTATAACCTACAACGCTAGTACCCTCAACAAGATAAGAATGTATGTTTTTGTCCAAAATACTGTTTTGTACAATAATACCGGTGTAATTTATGGTATGTATATAGCCTAGTTGTGGATATTAAAACCGAGTAAATCCAACACGGAACCCTAAAATGACTATATTCTATGCGCAAATCAATTTCCAGACCTAATTTTGCGGGTTCCATCGGATTCTATGTTGAATTGAGGGAGGTGTATCCCAAATACAAATGTGGGTAAAATTGTCAAGCTCAAAATGATTGGTGTTTTCTTGGGTACCTGAGCCTGTGGTATGAAGGTCAGACCTTGGAATTTGATGGTTTTTCATCATGTTCCGCATTGAAAATGTCATGTGAAATCTCAAATGCGATGGTCAATCATCATCCTCCCTATTCAAAAATGCAATTGTGAGGTGTCCGCCATTGTGAGACAAAGCTAAAGTAAATGTGATTCCACAATGGCCAGCCTTGGAGACGTTTTATCTATGGACTCCACGGTTCCATACAGATATAAATCAGGATCGTTTGATACCATGCATCATCATCATCATCACCATCATCATCATCACCATCATCATCGTCATCATCATCACCACCATCATCATCATAACCATCATCATCAGCAGCAGCATCATCAGCATCATGATAAGCAGAAGCAGCATCATCAGCACCAGCATCAGCATCGTCATCATCATCACCATCATCATCATCACCATCATCACCGTCATCATTATCATCACCATCATCATCATAACCATCATCATCAGCAGCAGCATCATCAGCAGCATGATCAGCAGAAGCAGCATCATCAGCACCAGCATCAGCATCGTCATCATCATCATCATCACAACCATCATCATCATCATCGTCACCACCATCATCATCAGCAGCAGCAGCATCATGATCATCATCAGCAGCAGCACCATCATGATCAGCACATTAATCACCAGCAGGTTCGTCATCATCAGAAACATCATCGCCAGTAACAGCATTATCATCATAAGCATCAACATCATGAGCACCATCATCATCATCACCATCATCATCAGCAGCAGCAGCAGCGCCGATCAACATTATCATCATCATCATCATTATCATCATTCTAATCACCACCATCATCATCATCACCAGCAGCAGCAGCAGCATCATCAGGAGAGGCATCATCAGCAGCAGCAGCATCATCAGCTTCATCACCATCACCGTCACCATCATCATCATCTTCTTCTTCTTCATCATCATCATCAGCGTCATCATCGTCATCATCATCACCAACAACAGCAGCAGCAGCATCAGCATCACCATCATCAGCATCATCGCCATCATCATCATCACCATCATCATCATCACCACAACAACGAAAGTACGTTGCCAACACCAGAGCTTCATCTCCATGTTTTCCAGCGACTTTTCCATCGACAAGCCCCTCACCTGGTTGGTTCCCAGGTCCCCTGCTAGAGGTTTAACTTCTATCGGTTGTGTTTAAACAATCACTATCCCGCAAAAAAAAGCTAAGAATCTAAGGGAATGGCTGGGAACCGCCTTGTGGTGAGAGCATCAACTGCTGAATCTTGGGCCATCGGATGTACTCAGAGCACTCCTCCCGGCAGCGCGCACATTGCGAGGCACAGCTCGCCAAAAAGGACAAGACCGCTGCCTGCGTGACATGGCCACACAGATCACATAGATAACATATTATAATATACTATCATATTATGTTATCTCTTATTCTTATAGATTTTATTTTATATTATATATAAAATATGATATATTATATGGAATATATGTATATATATATACCAGTAGTACCTCACAAGGCGGTGGCGGAAGTTCAAAAATAGGAAACCTATAGGAGAGGTAGGTTGTTGTGAATCACGGATGGCACAGCCAATCCACTGATGGACCGACAGGTAGTTGGAGTTGTGTTTTTTGGAACGGCTGCAATGGTTGCAGTGGTTGCAGTGGTTGCAGTGGTCACCTTACCACAACTGCTGGATGTAGTGTGGTGTAGCGCAATTGCAGTTGTAGTTGCAGTTGTAGCTGTAGTTGTAGTGTAGTGGAGCTGTAGCTGTAATGTAGTGTAATTAGTGTATTCGCAATTGTAGTTGCAGTTGAATCCGTGGTGTGGTGTAATTAGTGTAGCGTAGTGCAGTGTAATGTCGTGTAGTGTTGTGTAGTGTAGTGTGGTATAGTGTAGTGTAGTGTAGTCTAGTGTAAGGTAGTGTAGTTGTAGTTGTAGTGTAGTGCAGTGTAATTAGTGCAGTGTGGTGTGGTGTGCTGTGGTGTAGTGTAGTGTAGTGTGGTGCAGTGCAGTGCAGTGCAGTGTAGTGTAGTGTAGTATGTGTAGTGTAGCGTAGCGTAGTGTAGTGTAGTGTAGTGTAGCGTAGTATAGCGTAGCGTAGCGTAGCGTAGCGTAGCGTAGCGTAGAGTAGAGTAGAGTAGAGTAGAGTAAAGTAGAGTAGTGTAGTGTAGTGTAGTCGTAGTCGTAGTCGTAGTCATAGTGTCATGCAATGTAATCAATGTAGTGTAGTGTTGTGTACTGTAATGTGGTTGTAGTTGTAGTTGTATTTGTAGTTGTAGTGTGCTGCAGTGTAATTAGTGGTAGTGTAGTGCAGTTGTAGTTGTAGTTGTGGTTGTAGTTGTTAGTGTACTTGGTGTAGTGTAGTGTAATCAGATGTAATTAGATGTAATTAGTGTAGTGTAGCGTAAATAGTGTAGTGTAATGTAGTGTAGTATATTTGTATTTGTAGTTGTAGCAGTAGTGTAGTGTAGTGGTAGTTGTAGCTGTAATTGTCTATCTATCTATCCAACTAACTATCTATCTATCTATCTATCTATCTGTTTGTCTGCCAGTCTGCCTGTCTGCCTGTCTGCCTGTCTGCCTATCTGTCTGTCTGTCTGTCTACCTGCAAGCTTGAAAACGCAGCAATTCTGCGAGACTTCCTCAACCTCTGAACTTGACAACGTCAAAAACGAAACAATTCGGCGAGACGTCCTCAATTTTTGAACTTGACAACATCAAAAACGAACAATTCTGGGCGAGACTTCCTCAAGTTTCAAAGTTGACAACATCAAAAATGAAACAATTCTGCGAGCCTTCCTTCAAAAATGGAAAGTTGGGTGCAGAGTTGATGGCCTCGTACCAATGGGTTTTGCGATTTCTCCACTCCACCTGTCTAAAGTACTGCACCTCCCACGAAAAAGTGATGCCAGGTCACACAAAGTGCTGCACCTGTCACGCAACATCATTACAGCAAACCTGAAGATCTGATGCTCCAAAATGCAACCCTTTTCAGGAAATCAGCGCCCGGACCTCCTAACAGCTCTGATGAACATGTCTTTTGTACTGCGCCTGCCACGGAAAATGCATCTTTGCAGATCCTCTTCAAATGCTCCACACCTGCCATCGTTTTTGGAAATGCTACAAAACCCTCACGTTTTGCTCACTTTTGACAAGGTGCACAATCGCTTGCGTGCCACGAAAAACGACATCTGAACGTCCAAAAGTGCTCCGTACCCTCAATTTTTTTTTGCACTTTTGACTTCGAAATGTGCTTCGCGCCACAACGGCGTGCACTTTTTCGACATCTCAACTTCCAAAAGTGGTCCTACGTTGAGGTGTTCTGTACATTTTGACTTGGAAATGTGCTTCGCGCCACAACGGCGTGCAATTTTTCTTCTCTCATCTGGCCAGCTGGCTCCGCACCCGCCCCTTTAGCGAGCCTACTTTTCGACCCTCCGGAGCCACAAATCATTGGAAAAACACAGTGTTTCGCGACTTTCCTACCTTTTCGCGCACCTGGATCTTCTTTCTTCTGAAACTTTCTCTTTTTTGATCTTCGTTCTTCTTCTCTTCTCTTCCTTGACTCTTCCCATCTCTGCTTTTCATCTGTCCATATTGTCGGAAGTTTGACTTCTAAACTTCCTTCGATTATATGGATTATATGGATTATAATAATAAGCCACTTGCTACCATGCACATCCAAGTGGAGGTAGTGAACTCCTGATTGTAACCGGGCTATTTTCACCATGAACTACTTATGCCCGGTTTTGCTTGGGGATATAACGGATATAACCCACTTACGATCACCAGTCTTCGCTAACTCCACAAAACTGGTACTATTTGATCAAACATGAGGTTTTCATTTCGCAAACTTCAACAAGAATGATCCCCTGCTGAGAAGCAATCTTTGGCTGGGTCTTAACTGAAATATTCCCACATCTACAGAAACATAGTAACCCAGTACTGTACCCTTACTCAACCAAGTTTCTCCAGGTAAATAAAGTGAGCAAACATTGCAATTCCTCAATGCTGCGTTCTCTAGTTCTGAGGCATGGGTCAGGATTATTGATCTCAAAAAACGGATGGCTTGATCCTCAAATGACCAGTATTTCCGTGGGTCCAAAATCATGTCCAAAAAGCTTGACCGCTTCTCTGGCACCATTTGACCTTCTTTCTACCCTTTTGTGATCCTGGCTAAGCTCGAAAATCCCCATCAATCGAATATGTTTTTCCATTAAAGACACCATGCTTTATAGTTCTCAAAAAAAACACATGATTGGTGGCAGACAGATGCTTCCCCATCCATAGTCAAATGGCACTTAAATGGTCTTTCCCATCCCAGAGTAACTCCCGCGCCAGGATTTGGGGCGCGTTCTCGGCCACTTTGCCATAGCCATGCCCCAGCCAGTCCGGGATGGACATGGCAGGGCTCAAGGCTTCGTTCCTAGCGAAAATGACCACCGGAGAGCACGGTGCGCACGGAGCTTTAGGAAATCAATGGAGGAATGAATGGGGAAATAGACTTTAATGAATTTATAATGAATTTACAATGAATTTAATGGAATTCTAAATAATTCTAATCCTTTTTAGTAAAATGACCCATCTCAAGGCGGTGAATTGAGGATCAGTCAGCAGCAAGAATTTTGTGTTTTTGTCAGCACTTGCCAAGCAGAAATTCTACAGGAGAAACTTAAAAAGGGGGATCTGCCCCGTTGTGTGACAAGTAGAGGGTAAGAATGGAACCCATTTTTGGGAAAAAAAAGAAAACGTTTTTTGGACTCATCATCCCGGGTAGGAATGGAAATAAGACATGTCTGAGACTACCAACCAGTGACCCGTTTCTTCATAGCTTGGATCATTCGCAACCTCTCACCTTTTCGCCGAAGCAACTGTACGAAAAAGGATGAAGTTGCGAAGTTGCGAAGCTAACTCACAGTCAAATCAGTGCGATGATCAACCCAATACAGGATGGGGCCCCCAAGATAGCGTTCAGTTGGTCTATAGGTGGCTTAACAATGGTTTATGGTAGATATAACTATAGTTAATGGGGATTATAGTTGTTTATAAACCAACAAACATCACTGGGGGGCCCCATCCTGTAGGGGATAGATCCACTAGCTCCATCCTCCCGCCATCGGCCGAGGCGCATCGTGTCCGCCCATCGATCGGTGGGCGCTTCCGCAGCCAGGGCTTGCAACAACCATAGCAGCTGCAAGGCCAAGTCATCTTGACCCACCTGATGGTTGGTGAATCGTGGTGATGGCTCACAATGGTTCATAGGTGATGGCTAAGAATGGTTCATAATGGTTAATAATGATGGTCAATAATGATGGTTGTTTTAATGATGGCTAATAATGGTCAATGATGGTTAATTGCTCAGAACCACTAGATAGATGGGTTAATGATGGTTGATAATGGTTCATTCATAATCAGTATATAGATGGATGAATGATGCTTGGTAATGGTTCATAATCAGTAGATAGATGGATGAATGATGCTTGGTAATGGTTCATAATCAGTAGATAGATGGATGAATGATGCTTGGTAATGATTCAGTACCAGGTGAGTATATAACCATGGCTAAAACCCATGTATATTATATATATATGGGATAACCCAGTTAGAGAAGTTACTTACCAAGGTATCCAACGTTATTATCCAGTGACTGAGTGGGAACCACGGGTCCCCATGTCATGGCTCCTGAGTTTCAGTTCACCAAGAAACCAGCCAGTTAGATCATTCCCATCAACCAGCTATAAGAATCCAGCTATAACCAGATATACCCTCTGGTAATTTAACATGGCTATTGAAAATGGCCATAGAAATAGTGGATTTTCCCATTAAAAATGGTGATTTTCAATAGCTATGTTAAATTACCAGAGGGTAACCAGCTATACCCAGCTATAACCAGCTACTTAAGTCATCACCATCGATCACACCTTGATCTGAGATTCCAGGATGTACAGCAACATCCTGAGCCGGCAAGGGCTAGATACCATGTTCCGTATAGATTGGAAAATGCATGGTATCTAAAGGAAAAAATGGTGAAACATTGGGAATACATTGGTGAAACACCTACACCTATACTACTATGCACCCATCCATGTCTTTCTTTTTCACGTGCCTATGTATTTGTTCGCCATGTGCCTTTCCGTGATGCGTCGGAGATGCGACTTTCAATGGCACATGTGATGTGATGTAAGCTGTGCGTCTTCCATACTCATATCTTTTGGCTTGCATTCCTGTCGTGCCAAAATCATCCAAAATCTACTTCATCATCCTGCTCTATCTATTCGTTCAGTCCCCGAAACAATTGTCATACCGACCTTCACCATCCTTACCTACCAGGTACCACACAAAAATCCCCAAAAAATGGCTGCTACTACACCACATCCCCATCCAATTCCCCAAAGAAAATTCAGCAAAAACCCCAGGCGAAAATTCAGCAAAATCAGGAAAAACCAAGGCTCTGTGGTCCTCCTTTGATCAAAATCTCCTCAGTCCCCTTGCTGCGGTGCTCGCGCATCGTCTCGGCCCCAAGGAACTCAGTGAGCTCCCAAAGCAGATGGCGACTGAGCGCCGGATCTGGAGGGGAAGGACCCCAGAAAAGAGCCTCGGGATGAGGTGAACGATTTTTGGAATTTCAAACTGGCGGGAAAAATGTGGAAAAATGGAAAAAAATGGCGATTTCAGAATATTTGACATGATTTCAGAATATTTCAGATTATGCAATATGATTCAGAACAGATGGGAAGCGATGAGAAAGGGATCGAAGGTGATTTACAGTGGGATTTAGAACATGATGTCATGCAATTTACCATTATTCATGATGACTCAACATGTTTTTTATTATATGCCGTATGTAATGTAATGTAATGTAATGTTACGTTATGTTATGTTATGTTATGTATGTAGAGAGAGAGAGAGAGTACATCTATTCGCAAGAAAAAATCCGGTGGATCCGACAAAGAAGTGGCGGATCCAGCCCAAAGAGTTTTTCGAGCAGGTTCCGAAGGGAAAATGGGCAGGAAACCCATGGGTTTTCTACATTTCTGATCCAGTTCTTGGGCATAGGATGCATATGCCAAGAGGCCAACCCACCAAGGGCACTCTTCGGTATTCGCCATTCCACTTTCTGTTGGCGAAAAACTACAAGTAGCTTACATATTCCCCATGTTGACACATTTCAAGCCGCTAAAATCGCGCAGTGAAACATCTTGGATTTGTCTTTTTGGGGGTATGGATTCCCTGGTCAACCAATGCGAAAACAATAGCAGTCATCGTGATCAAATCCGAGAAAAAACGCAGAAAATTATCGCCCAGTACATCGTTCAAATGGTTGGTTGGTTCATCATGTTCATCCCATAACATGGTTGGTTCGATAAAATTATCCCATCATAATTATCCATTACCCTCTGGTAATTTAACATAGCTATGGAAAACCACCATTTTTCATGGGAAAATCCACTATTTCTATGGCCATGTTCAATAGTTATGTTAGTTTACCAGAGGGTACATTCCCATAAAATGCTTGGTTTATCCCCCACGATTGTTGGTTCAATCCGCTCCCGGTTTTCGGTTCGCTGAGGATCTTTGTGGCACGGCAGGTCCTGATTTTTGGCACGGCAGCGTCTCTGCGGGTAGGTCGGAGTGGAGGTGTCCTAAAATGGGGGTACCCGAAACCATGGGTTTCAGTACTAAAATGGTCTAATGTTGGATGATTTGGGGTACCCTAACTTTAGGAAACCTCCAAATATATCCAAATATATGGGCTTCATAAAACACTGATAAAGGGGTAATATCAGGATGAACCCAATCATAGGTGTTCACAAAATTAAAAAGCAGTTCTAAACCAGTAACCAGCAAAAAATTGATCAAACTTGAGTGCCCACCTGGAGCCCTAATCGAACGGACATTGTGCAATTCCGGATTCACTGCCCAGGCCGGCTCCTCTAGCCCCACTTCCGGCGCAGGCTCCAGGAAAGCTAAGACACCCTTGGGCGGTTCTGGCATCAAACCAGTCAACCTGAGCAAATTTCTGGGTGAACCACCGATTGTTGGTCAGCGCATGCTGCCATGGGGCCATTGGGAAACATGGCTGTGTGGATTCGTCTTCGATGGCAAATTCAAACTCCATGGATGTTGGGGAAAGGCTCTCACAAGACTAAGTGGCGTGATCCTGTTCATTGCTTGGGGATGTAAAAGCAATGGGATGCCATTGGGTGACCGGGTGCCAAGATCCAAATCATTTTCCCACGTCGTCAACCACAACTTCGAAATCATTCACGTCGAGAACAGCTGCGTCAATGCTGGAACCGATAGTAGAAACAAAGGACTATTGTCAAAATGAGTTGGCAACCACTGCCAAAGAATGTGTAGTTAGTCAAGGTGACATATGCCTGAACACAGAATGCATCCATTTCATGTTGCGAGGGCACTTTTTTAGTCTTGCACTCTCCCTGAAAAATCCAATCCCATTTTTCCAGCCAACATAGCCCGTTACAACCAGGGTTACAATCCCTCTCCCTTAAGTTCAAACTGAATCCCAACGGAATGGAAGTGGGGAACGGACAAGCTGGGCGAGACACTCCAATCTCCGTTCTTTGTTTGTTGGGAATAAGTTGGTGATTTGTTGATTGTTTGTTGGTGATTGTTTGATGGGAATAAGTCATTGTTTGTTGGTGATTTGTTGATTCTGGGACCACAATCGCCTGTTTGTTTGGGGTTTTTATATACATATACAAAAAGGATCAAAAAGGGGGGAAGAAAAAACTGGTCACGTGGTAAACCCGAAATGCACCCATATGTTTCAAGAACGTTCAAGGTATGATTCAAGAAAAAACTGTAATATGTTCTATGTACTTCCGATAGATATGCATGTACATAGATATGTGTGTATATATAGATATAATGATATAGATATAGATATATAGATATATAGATATATAGATATAGATATAGATATTAGATATAGATAGATACGTAAATACGTACGTATCTATCTAACAAAACCCCATCCCATCCCGGGATCATCGTCTCGTGGCCAGCGCGTCATCGGTGGCCCACCGTTGGACCCCGGCAGCGCTTCCCCCTGCCACGCCGCCACGCCGCGCAGCCGCCGTGCCGGGCGCATCCACATGCGCGCCGTGCCCGGGGCGTCCGAGATGACGAAGCGGGCACCTGGAAGGGTTGGAGATGGAAATCCAACATTCAAGGGGTTCTTTTGGAGATTTTAATATTAGTTGCACATATATATATATATATATATTATATTATATTATATTATATTATATTATACTATATTATTTTATATTATACTATATTATATTATATTATATTATATATTATATATTATATATTATATATTATATTATATATATTATATTATATTATATTATATATTATATTATATATATATTATATTATATTATATTATATTATATTATATTATATTATATTATATTATACTATATTATTTTATATTATACTATATTATATTATATTATATTATAATTATGATTATAATATTATATTGTATTATAATTATAATTATAATTATATTATATTATATTATATTTTATTGTATTATATTATATTATATTATATTATATATATATTGTATTATATTATATTATATTTTATTTTATTATATTATATTATATTATATTATATTATTTATATGTATACAATTGTATGCATAGGTTTTTGAAAATATCTATATTATCATATTTGCAATTATAGATTTGGTACTTCATGTTATCGCCGTGGTGTTCCTACCTCGTTCTCCATTCCAGTACCGTATGGGGTTCGCATGGCTAAATGCTGCACGTGAAATGCCTACCTCGTTTAAACGGGGTGTTCGTACATCGTTTTGAAAAGAAAATAGTTTTTTGTTGACAAACGGGGTACGCCCCGTTTGACTGCTGCTCACTTCACCAAAAAAAAGCCGACTTGAGCGATTTCACTGACGTCACCCACAAAATGGTGGCTCACATGCAAGAATCAGGATTCACCAAGAAAATTGAGGGCCTGTATAAGCAACAATGATTCAGGTTGGAATTGTACTGCATCACAACAAGTTCTGTTGATGATCATGGCTAGCAAGTCCAAGCATCAGGTCGTCATCCATTCAAAAAGGATGAGAGTCGACCGATAATTCAACAGTTCGCCATGGAAAATTACCCATGAGAGTAGATAATTTGGCAAACAACATGTACAAATATGTTCCATGCCAAACTGTTCAATTGCTATATAGATGGTAGTTCCCGTAGTTCGCTGATTTTTCCCATTCAAACGCCCATTTATAGGGGAAAACACCCAGCTAGCCATGTTCGAGATGTCTGAACATGAAACATGTTCGAAACCACCAGCCGCCTCAAAAAGGCTAAATCTTGTTCAACGGTGTCATGCCTGGCACTCCATCATCAGGTCCAGGGGGTGGAAGGATGATGTTCGGATCCAAAATGCAGACCTTGGGAGGAAGTCTGATAGATATGGCATACCTGAAACAAATCGGAGAAACCACAAAATTTCATGGTGAATCGTAATTTTCAATTGTCCCTGCAAAAAGTTGCCATTTGAGGGTAAATCCCACAAGACAAATCCAAATGCTACCCCAGTGAAAAACTAAGCTGCAACATGCACATGGTTCAGCAATTCGTTGACACAAGATACTCTCATCTTAAACACCAGCGAAGGAAGACATCCGCTTTTCCAACATCCTTACTCCTCGGCACTGCCCTCGTAGCTGTCACTTGTCTAACTGTTGCTGCTTTGGACATTGGGGGATTTCAGTATCCAAAACCTGTACCTAGTTACTAGTTGGTGGTGTCAACCCAAAAAATGTGAGTCACTTTGGCAGCATCATCATCATCGTCATCATCATCATCATCGTCGTCGTCGTCGTCCTCCTCCTCTTCATCACCATCATCATCACCATCATCACCATCATCACCATCATCACCATCATCAGTCACAAATATATGGGTTTGGACAAATGCAACTGGTTGAAAGCACCAATCACCAATCGGATACATTGGTTACATACCTGTCCCAAGCCTTCCACTTGCCCTTGAGATAGGTAACCAGGATGCTTGATTCTACCTGATGAATTTGGGCTAACAGGAAGATGATGGCAGTCTAAATATAGGTTTTAAAAAAAATTATACCCGGTCTATATGTATTTATATATATATACATATACATATTGGTTATATTCCCTGTAGTACTTTGTGCATGTAATCTATAAATATATATATACACATATATTTACCATGTTGGAATGTCCCCTTGGCTAATCCCTTGTTGAAAACTGCCACGTCACCTTGGAATAGCCCTGGTCGTTCGTCCAGGTCAGAGCCCATTGGCCCGACTCGATGGCGAAGCCGAAGTAGTAGATGAGACAATCACGACATCGCGTCACGGGGTTCAACGTTTCCTGTGGGGACCCCTTAGTTAAGGGCCACTAAACATAGCGGATAGTGGCTTGTAAACCCCCCTTGAACTACTTGAACTAGAGGTATATCTAGTGTATACCATAATATATACTAACCATAATTATTGTACCAATAATATATACCATAATATATACCATAATTATTGGAGCTATCAACCAACTGAACGCTATCTACGGGGCCCCACCTTGTACCGTGGCTTTGAAAAGGGCAATTGGCATGGATTCACAACGGATGTTTTTTTCTAAGGGAAAATTGAAAAGGAAAATATGGGGCAATGCATATATATTGGATGCTGAGAGTAAATTTGAAACGGTTTCTGATTTCCTGAGGGGATTGGTTTTACGGTATGTATGGTGAACTTTCCCCAAAAACCAATGGTGACCAACCAAGTGGGCAAAAACCTGGAGATTTTGCCACTGTGATCCATGGTCCTAAATACAGAAAGCTGGTGGTTACAGGTAGCATGCAAAATACCAACATCCTACCGCCAAGCAGTTCCTGGCCAAGTTTCGCGGATGAATTTGTGGATCTCAGTCACTGGATCTTTGTATGCCGCCAAACCGTCCTGGTGCGAGCCGTTACTTTTTCGCCGGATTTCCATCCAGAGGGCTGGTTCAATGATGCAATCTCCTTCGGAATAAACTATGATTCAAGACGTGAAGGAAAAGTGTTCTTGGGAATCCGGCTTGGATGAGGTACTGCAAAAGTTATGGAAACTTGCGACATCGGAACTCTCAGGTTGTGACTGTGTACTGGCTTTATTCCTCATCTGGATTTGTTCAAAACGGGGGAAACGGTAAACCCCCAAACTCCCATGTCTATTGGAACGTATCCGAAAATGGTAGTATGGCGGCTTCCTGAAATGGGGGCACCCCTAAAAATCCACCATTCTATTCTAATTTGTTCCAATTCAAGCATCCAGCTATTGGGCTACCCCCATTTTATGGACACCTCCATATTGTTATCAGATAAACCCCCAAAATTCCCATGTGTATTCCCATGTTGACAACACCGAATTGAGTGGTCCACCATCGACGGATGGCCCACGCCACCATCATTGGATGGGCCCCTTGGTCCTGGCAATCCAAATGCACGATGCAATCCTGGGAGCGGGCGCAAATCCTGCCGTGGGCCCTAAGTTTACCATAGCTTGAAGTGATAATACTCGATGAACCCAGGGGAAAAGTGAGGCACAACGGGACTGCCGCAACGCTACAAACACAATGACAGCAACAAGGAATGTGATGACGCGCATGTTCCAAAGAGAATAGTTTGCATCCCAGCATCTGGTGAAATTCCCGCTTGCATTAGTGCCTTGGACATCATATCGATGGCCAGCATCGATTGTTCCCGGTATCTTCTTCGACTGCGCACACTATATTTTCCTCCGGGGAGCAACAACTTCCTGGCGGAGGCGTTCTGCCACGGCGATTTGGGGCAGGCTTTGTCTGACTCGACCCCTCAACAATCCGTTCATTTATGGGTCATTTTCCATCTCCATCCGAATCACATAAAACGTGAATTCTGAATAACCGTTTTCACTGCAATGTTGAATGCAAGTCCGGAAAGTGGGAACACAAAGCAAAAAATATCCGAATGTTCAAATCCATAATTGTTGAAGGGGCCCTTGTTTAAACATTGACGAATAGTTCACCTCAACAAGTGACTGTTGGCACCATGGCACGGGGATCAATTCTTTCGGGATCATCCCACTAAAGACATTGGACACGCAAAAACTGGGGGAGTTCGTACAATGTTGGATGGATTTGCGCTCTCAAATACATGCAACTACTGACTTGGCAACATTGGATTTAAAAAGGATCAAATCGAAAGTTTGGGCGCGTCATCTTTTCGAATTCCAATAGCACGTGCCAAAAACCTGAGTTACGATCCTGTTTTGCAATATCTACAGTGCAAATATGCCATACATCGAAATCATCGAAATACTTGCGGCTTTCGAATTTCAAAACGTTTGTCAATTTCCCTGATGGTCTTTTGGCCACATACGGTTCAACAGCAAAGTCCCCAATAAGGCAAATACAAGCTGCAGGTGAACAAGGCACAGCCACATCAACGGATGGGATGTTGGCATGAAATTCGGTCCAAGCGTCGGCCCATCTTCAAACGGCCCACCGGGTTGCCAGGCAGCCCCATCGCCTGGCAGCAATGCCACCCTATCAAGCCCAAGCTGGCCACCATTGCAAGAATGAAACGATAGGCTCGCAAGAATTTGCGGGCATGATGCTTTAAACTATTTGAATCTGTTTGGTTGGCTGGGTGATTGAATGAATGAGTCTGCTATTCTTTGTTTGGGCGCGCGTTGTTTGGCTGATTCACTGTTTGGTTAGTTGGCCGGTTGGTTGATTGCTTGGTTGCTTGACAGCTTGCTTGCTTGGCCGGCTTGCTGATTGAATGACAGGCTGGGCAACTTTTGAGTGGTTGATTGCGTGGTGCAACGTTCAAATGATAAAGCCCGAACCCACGGTAAACTATTTTGGTTGCTGAGAAGAAAAGAGTTGAAAGTGATGCGGTGCGCTAAGATGGAGGAGGAATAGAAAGAAAGGAAGAAAGGAAGGAAGGAAGGAAGAAAGAAATGAAGGGAAAGAGAGCATTCAATTGGAAAAAGAAAGAGAAGAAAATAAGCAAGAAAAACGGAAAGAAAAGAAAAGAAAAGAAAAGACAGAGAGGGAGGGAGGGGCGGAGGGAGGGAGGGAAGGAGGGAAGGAGGGAAAATACAGATGGAAATCAGGGCAGGCGAGGCTGGCCTTCTGTGGCTTTGTTTTGTGAAGATTTCCTTGGCTCAAAGCGACAAAAAACTCGCTTTCAAAATCGAATGGCCGCTTGGACCGCCCGTCCAAACATTGGAGACTCACGTAATCATCTTTGCGGCAACTTGGGCACACTTTTGCGTCATTGAGCGTTTTCAGCAGCTATTAGCAAAGATGTGGATCATCTTTCATTGTGTGATAGCCTTTCATGTTCTCACAGTATTATTTCGAAGGTATCATCACTTGAAAAACAACGTAGATCAAGCAAAGCAAGACCAAGGTTTCAACACATTTCATTGCACTGGAACTTCGACAATGGAACGTGAACCCTTCCCACAAGAAGGAAGCCCAATTCTAGAGCCCCAAAAATTCCCAGCAACTCAAGGGCAAGGGGCACAGATTTTTTGCTTCACCGGGTATCTAATATGGCCAACTGGAAACTCCCTCTTTGGGATCATGACTTCTCTGGAAATTCCGGCTCCTTTTGCAGTTTCAACACTTGCTCAAACCTATGGACTGTTGGGTTGCAATACTGAAGCCTGGCAGCACAACCCTAGAGGCTCAACCCTCAAACAACCAGCCTGATCCGTATCCTTTTGTTTGCTAGTACATCCCAAGTTTCGTGACTTAACCTACCATCATCCATCACCTGAATCTAACCCCGGTTTGGTGGCATGTAATGGATCTGTTTAGCCACTGGAAATGGACTGAATTGGTGGTGTTTCCTAAATTTGAGGACGACCCAAAAAAAAGGTACCACCTTCACATTTAAGTCCTTTTTAGGCTTCGGAATCCCACGCTTTGGGGGTAACTTCCTCTTTCCGGAGAACCACCCTCTCAATCGGTTCTTTTACCATCATTCTCCCTATCAAAATGGTGAATCATCGCTGTCTTTCTACATTTGACCCATGCCTCTAGGTTCAACCCCGCACACATTGAAGCCAAAATCCAAAAGCTTTCAAACCTTCCCCAGAACTTAACCATCTTAAGTCATATAGGGCCACTTTTCAAAACACCCATAAAACGCCGCCATGGCCGTGGCACATTCTGAGGTGATCAGCAAGGCCGCGCCAAAGCGCTCAAGATCCACGATCCGCTCGATGGGTGTCACCAGCGCCTGCCATCCGCTGCGCTCCGCCCACGTGCCCCACATGGCACGTCATCGGCGTGGCATCGACCGCGGCGCGGTCCGAAGGATGAGGCGTTTCAACGACAAAAACTGCACGTTGGTTCGGATTCGTTGTTGTTTTTGTTGTGTGTTTTGTTCGGGGGATAGTTGTTGATATTGATGTTTGGGATGTAAGAAGGAAGTGATGAAATAATGTGGGGCAATGTCTGAGCCATTGAGCTTGGACGCCACAATCTTTCGTGGTGGCACGATGAGATTGTCCCTATTGACTTGAAATATGAGATCAAAGAGAGTTTCCGCACTTCAATTCACAGTAACTTTGTATAGCAGAAACCACTGAATTTGGACTGGCAACCGATTGGATGGGTCACGTGCAGCGACGTGTGGAGTAGCCGCGCTCCGCTCCTCGTGGAGGGAAAATTAAAGCCCAAGGCCCAGATGGGAAAGGCTGTTGCTATTGATCCTTGTTTAAAAATGTAATATATATATATATATCTATACACACATATACATTTACATATACATATACATATACATTTACATATACATTTACATATAAATATACATATACTCATACATATACATATACACATACATGAAAACTGAATGAAACTAAATGAAACTGAATGAAACTGAATGATTCTTTTGACCAATGCTCAGGTTGATTGGAACAAGCACGGTGCCGATTTTACAGGATATCTGGATTCTACTTCTGACCTCCACGCTATTCTAGACATACTTGAGGAATGAAGGCCCATGCCTTCAACAATGCCAGGCTAAAAGGCAGCTCTTTTCCGCGGCATCAGAGCTTAGTCTTGGCGGGTTCTTTCATGGCCCCTACAAATGGGCACATTTCATGGGAAAAAGATCTACAAATTGGGGATTGTCCAGCAAGCCATGTTTGATTACCATAAGGCATTTTGAACATCGAAACTGAAGACACAGCTGTGTCGACACCGTATCTCGTATCACAAGCCATGCTTCTACATGGCCTTCAGCGGCAGCTTCTCGGATTGTCGAGAAAAGCTGGCCTTAGGCCGACCTCAATGCGCGAGTCGTCCTGCAGCCCGACAAATCCTCCAGCAACGACCAGGCTTGATTGGTCGAAGATCCCGAACTGCAGTAGGGCACAGCTAGCCATCCAGCATGATCAAGGGAACGTCAAGCAATTGGACCATCCAACCTGTAGGGTCCAGGATCCAGCAGTGAGTGTTCCAAAAGAACGAGACCCGCTTGCGACAATATGGGTGCTACTGACTGCTACTGAAAAATAACGGAAGAAGAACCGTTTTTACCCTATGATTCCAATCTGAAGGCCCGTCAAAGTTCAACTTTTCAACAAACACATACAAAAACAACGAAAAACAGCTCATCATGATAATTATTGGATCCATATCTATTCATATGGATTTGTGCATGTATATACTGTATATATGAAAAAACTACACCGGCATAGTGGACAACACCCTGCACAGCACCCCAAACTTCGCCACCGCATCCTGGACAGCTCTCTGGGGAAATATAGTATATTGTAGTGCCCATTTGGCAACAAGTTTCAGCCTCCCATCCTTCATGACGTGGTTTCCTTTGCTGACGCCACTTTCTCCTCCGGCGACTCCGACAACGGCTTCTCGGCTGCGGTCTCGTCGGCAGTGGAAAGCATGCGGCGCGTGTCCAACAAATGTCGAAAGGTGAGAGAAATTCTGCAATAGTCAGGACCTCCCAGATGGGCAAAGGTGAGCGCTCCCACAAGTGAAGGCTAAGGAAGAAGGCAATCATTGACATTAAGTGAATCATTTTCCGCTCGAATGGGATTTCCCTGAGATAATATGCAAATTGATGGACAGAAAGGTTTCCGTTGGTGAGTGTATCCATTGTTCTATTGGAATTACCTTGTTCTTGCGGGCGTTTAGTAGTGTTTAATCAATGGTTTTACTCTTTCAGATCCAGGTGTTTATGCCTATTGAAGATACCCTTTTAAGGTGATTTTCCCGCATCCATACAACTTAAACTATGTCTATGACTGAAATTTACGACCCACAGACTTGGACTGTTCGAGACAAAAAATGATCAAATGATTGCCCCGTGCGTACCCCATGTTCATGGCCAACCTTGGATATCCTGGAAAAAATGTTACCATGATTTTAGGTTCCACCATCTATGGTTGCATTGACAAACCATGCGCTAGTCGGTTTACCCAATAAAAACATGTAAAGACCTGGTTCGTTTTGGTTTGAATTATGTATATATATATATATATATGAATATACATACATATAATATTGTCTCCCTGACGCAGGGGATTTTAGCAATTTTTAGGACCTTATCGCGCAGTACATAAACCATAAATAACCCACCCCTCTATAAATGGAAAGTAAGTGGTCATAATCCTGGTTCAAGAGTTTCCTACACCTTAAAGTTCACATCGAACACCGAAACGGCCATGCCCAAGTGCGGAAAACCATCTTCCAATCCCCGTTTTGGTGGTTCGTTCGAACCTTAAATTTGGATAAATTTGGCGGGTCTTAACCATGAAAATTGTAAGTTTCAACCCATGTCAGCCATTCGCATCTAAGTGTCTCTCAAAATGGAGACATTTGTCAAAAAAAGTACCATCTGGTTATTTAACAGTTCGCCATGGAAAATCCACCCATTTTTAATAGGTAAACCATCTAGAAATGGGCCATTTTCCATGGATTTTGCAAATTGGTGCCACCGCTGCCCCCACCCCCCAGCTTTCCCCCCCAGCTCAGCGCCTCGCTTCAGTTCCGTCCCATCCCGCAGCTGTACCAGGCGTGAGCGCCGGATGCCATGACGGTAGGCGTAACGACTTTCGCCTATCGGTGAAGCGATCGGGAATGGCACCAATGAGTAAATGTATCACTTGAGTGATCTGATAAAGCCATTCATGAGGATAACCAATTAAGCTTGATCAATGGCCACAAGATCAAATCCAATCAATCCATCGACCAGTCAATCAGTGGGGATAACCAAAGGAAATTGAATTCGAAAACTTCCGACTTACGGACGAATGTCCACGGGCAGCCTAGTCATCGTGCCACCATCATGTCATCATCATCATGTCATCATCATCATCATCATCATCACCATCATCATCATCATCATGTCATCATCATGCCAACAACATAGTGAGCAAGAGCCGGTCGCGCCTGGGAGCAACAGATCGGGCAAGTGTGAATTCACGGGTGAAAAGAAAACACTCTCGGGCACGGATCCCGTGTTTTTTCGGGTAATGTGGCTCCTGGGGTCGCCGAAGTAGGGCCTCTGTTTCCACAAGTAGTGCACAGGACTGTAGCCAGAGCTCGATTTGCACTTTAGACTTCCACATTCATTCCTTCCTTCATTATTTCACTGCTTCCTTGATTCATTCATTCCTTCATTCATTCTTTCATTCACACAGTCATTCGTTCATTCATTCATTCGTTCCTTCATTCAGTCAGTCAGTCAGTCAGTCGGTCAGTCAGTCAGTCAGTCAGTTGCTCATTCAGTCATTCAGTGATTCATTCAGTCGTTCAGTCAAGTCATTCATGTTTTCTTTCTTTTTTCACTAATGTAATTCATTTCATTCATTCATTCAGTGAAATGAAATGAAATGAAATTACATGAAATGAAATGACATGACATGACATGACATGAAATGAATGAATGAATGAATGAACGAATGAATGAATGAATGAATGAACGAATGAATGAATGAATGAACGAATGAATGAATGAATGACTGAATGAATGAATGAATGAGTGAAGGAGTGAAGGAGTGAAGGAGTGAAGGAGTGAAGGAGTGAAGGAGTGAAGGAGTGAATGAGTGAGCGAACGAGCGAATGAGCGAACGAGCGAAGGAGTAAATGAGTGACTGAGTGACTGAGTGAATGAGTGAATGAGTGAATGCTGACTCCTGTGTGCGTCCGAGCAAAAGATTGAAGCTGGCGCTTGTGCTTAGGAGTCGAAGGAGAAACTTCGTTTTAGGTATTTGAGGTTCTGATTTCCGAACTTGCGTTCGATCTAGGAAACTAGACTTTATCATGGTAGCGGAGCCCTGCGGGGCTACCCACACCATAGCACGCTGACCCACTTGCTAAGGAGGGCAACTCAGGCACGATTCTGGTATAGACCTGTATTCATTCCTTCATTCCTTCATTCATTCATTCATTCATGCATGCATTCATTGATTCATTCACTCGTTCCTTCCTTCCATGTGATTTCATTTCATTCCATCTTTCTGTCGTTGCAAACTTCATCTCATTTTCTATCCAGCTCACAAACTATTGCTATAGTTTTTTTCTTCCTGTAGTCATTTCCTATTTTCGAAACTTCTGCCCCGGCGCGTGCTGGGCACTATCTAGTACTGCTAATGAATTTCATCAGTCAATTCGTGTAATCGTCACATCACTCAATTAATCCATCAATCAATTACTGTACTGTAATCAAATCAGATCAAATAAAACCGATCGATGAGTCAATCAAGCAAGCAAGCAGTCAATCAAGGGGGCAATTACACATAGTCCTTCCCAGCATTGTTTGTGCATATCCGGCCAACAATGCGGAAGACGGCCAAAAAATATATCATGCGGTTTCAAAGAATGGGAATTCATCATCAGCCAAAATACAAAAGGATCGGATGGAAAATGAACAGCAAGAAGGGGGTACAGTCCGAAATTCCCAGGCAAAATCCATCTCCGGGGCTTTGCTAAGCCCCACCTACAAGTGGTGATCAGCCTTGTGCCAATCCCTTAGCTCAGTTTCCTATGCCCCATTCAATGTGAAACGACCTGCTATGCATTCGATCACATCACCAAAGGCGGTGATTGGATTCTCATCAAAACTAGCTGTGTGATTGCCTTACTGCCTTACTTACACCAACAATTCATACGGTATGAGTCAAGGTTGCCATAGGAATATGTTGGAAAAAATGATCTTTCAGGTCTCAGGAATCTGCAGAATCCCAGTACATCCGCGCGGTCCCTGTATATTTCGTTCATTTTTTTCGTGGAACCAACATCAACCAGGCATGCATCTGAGGGATTCTAGACTCCTGAAAGAACGCTGGGAACCTGGATTTGGATATCTATCAAATCTGGGTGCCCAACCAAAAAAAGCCCTCGAAAATGGATGGTTCATACAGCTCATACTCATAGCAATGGTGTAAAATCCGTGGTTTCACCTGGCCCCAAAAACCGAAGATTTCGGGCCTTGCAAGACCAACAGGCTCCTAGGCTCCAGCAAAATCTTCACCCAATTTCCATGGTCAACTCCTGGGGTGAAAAATGGGCTGGGGAATGCGCAACAAAAACCATGGTGAACTTTGGTGAACCACTAGCCCGGCCTGGTAAACTAACAGCGATTTCGAAAACCACCATCGCGTCCTAGGTAAATCAACTAGAAATGCGCCATGTTCCATAGCTATTTTAGGGATTTTTAGGGGTACCCCCAAACAAATAGAGGGGTGTCAACCGCAAATGTTCCCATCGACCATTTCTGGGAGAGGTTGGTCTGCGAGTCAAGTGGGGTCCTTGAGAAAATCTTCAAATCTGAAAGTCAAATCGAGGGTCATCTGACCCAACGAGTGGCTTTACCCGGTAGATGCCACTTATTATCCACTATATATTCACTATTCTTGGTTTTGCCGAGGATCCTCACGCATTCCGATGGGTGGAATACCATGTGGTGCTGGTGAAAACATGTGAAAACTCCAATGTTGTCGAAAAACATCCCAGTGTGTGATCGTTTCAATACGCAATTCTGGTGGGGGACTTTTTCCAATTTTTGCATGTTTAAGTCCCCATAGTTGATGGAGATCCTCCGTTTGAGTATGTTTGATGAATCCCCAGTTTGGACTGCCCAAAACCCCCATTTTCTTTGACGTCCGATGTTCACAAAACGTTGGCTGCAGATGGAGCCCAACCATCAAAATCATCGAATGGGGATGGGTTACGCTACATTATATTGCCGGTTCCTCATTTTCTGTGGACGGTGTAGCCTCTCCACATGTTGCTGGTGAAAAGCCCCAGATGATTGGACAATTCACCATGACATGGTTTACCTATTCAACCATAGTTTTCATGGTTAACTCCCCAGCCTTCGTTGAGATCATCCAGTGACAAGCCAACCCATTTCCATGATTCGCCATGGTCAAAACAAGGTCTATGGGCAGTTGTCATCCATCCTAGCCATGAGAATTCAAACACAATGGGCATGTAAATCCCGAACTCAATGAATGACCAAAAAAGAAAACACCATTCATAGGTGAATCTAATCCATTTCTTGTTAAACCCCAGCATCTAAAATGACGCTTGTTGATTCTACATCCAACAACCGTCGCCAAGCCGGCGCTTGGCAGGGCTTATGCCAGGGCTCCATCCCCAGGGCGATCCCTGGAATTCTTCACTTCGGTGGCCAGGGACAAGGTGAGTTGCACTGGTGCCAGCAGGGACAGCGTGGCCAGGTTGGGGCCTGGGATGCGGCTAATGATCCTGGCCAGCCGCTTTTTTCTATGGTAATTAGCCTCTGGTTATGGCTGACATAGCTATGGAAAATCACCATTTTTCATGGGAAAATCCACTATTTCTATGGCCATTTTCAATAGCTATGTTAGTTTACCAGAGGGTACCAGGATATGACCAAATACTTTTCAATTTCAGTGGCTTATCATCTAAGACCAACCAAATACTTTTCTATGGTGTGGTCTTAGTATCAGTATTTGAAGTAGTATGAGTAAATTAGTATTGGTATCAGTACTGGTATAGCAAAGCCACGTCCAAGATCAGAGATGGTGCATCTCTAGAGGATTTGAAAACAGCAGCCTTAGAACCATGACCACAAGACAAGGGGGGAAAGCTTCAGCAGCATTTGTCATCACCCCCTCACCACCAGAGAATAAGTGGATCGAGGCCCCAGGATAAGGAAGACAACATCTTCCAAGGCATTTCTTTGAAGGTCAATGGCCACTGCCAAGACAAGTGATGTAGGGCTCAAACTTATCTCAAACCCCAAGCTTTGATAAGGTTCATGCTCAAAACCACCCATCTTTTGGATCCGCACCACAGCCGCAGCCATTTCTCCGCGGTGCCAAACGACACCGGATCTTCGACATGTGCTGCGATGCCAGTGGTGCCAGTATATCTGTTGGCCGCCACCTGGCGGCAAGGGATCTTCAGCTGATCCAAGGATTCCAAGGGGCCTGGGGCTACCAACCTACGGTTACGGTGACTTGAGGTATAACCGGTTTTTTACCCCAGCAGTACAGGTCTGGCTGCGAGGTAACTATCACCCAGCATTCACCATGGTAATGGACCATTTGATAGTGAAGGTACCCTCTGGTTATGTCAAAATAGCTATTGAAAATGGCCCTTTATAGTGGATTTTCCCATTAAAAATGGTGATTTTCCATTGCTATGTTAGTTTACCAGAGGGTAAGAATCCTGAACCCAAGAAAAGCACAAGTCGCTTTTCACCCCGACATCATTTTGTTGCTGGTACTGAACGAAAAAAAAAAAATCGGGCACAATCCATGCATAAACCGAGCATATTGTATGGAGTGGAATACATTGCCCATTGCGAGCAGTCGACCAAGAGCATCAGCTTAGTCATCCATCAATCCACAACCGTCCTCAACTCGAAAAGGCTATGCCATTGCCTAACATTAGTAACCCTTGAAATTCCATTGACCAAAAATTGCCGAATTCCGCAGTTCCATGGCTCATCACTCATATGACTCATATCCTATTAGGTTAGGTCTACCCCAAAATATCGAACCCTCAACGAGGTACCATCTCAACGAACATCGACCCCGCATCTCATGGCGTCGGCATGTCAGTATGCGCCCCATATCCTGGCCAATCAATATATTCAACTACCCAACCCCCATTATTTGTTGGTTAATCCCGAATTTGTTCCTGGCGTTTACAGTATATCCCCATGATGTTCTCATGATATTCTCATATCTCCATACTCCTGGACTGGCCAAAATAGTCAGCGATCCATATTTTTACACGGGCATATATTTGAAACATGTGCCACGTGCTGAACATGTGGCAAGTGCATACCCTGGATTACCCTGTAGGAATCAGACATAGCAGTGGAAAATCCCCCATTTATAGATAATTCTCCCAGTTAAATGTCCATTTATATGGGATTTCCCATTGCCATGTTTGATTCCCAAAGGGTAGAATACCCCCCAAAAAAATCCCCAGGGTGGTCGGGTCATCCCGGTCATCCTCACCTGGTTGATCTCCTCCTCCTGAAAGACGCCGGTTTGTACCAACCTGGGAAGCAGCCACGAGGGCAACTCCTCCAGTGGTCGCCCTTCCTGCAGTTTTTTGTCCTCCGGCTGAAGGGCCACCAGGTCGTGGGTCGTCTGGTAGTACACCAAGCCGAAGAACTGCTGGCCTGAGATTTGTTTTGGTCAAATTCAGAAAAGATGTGGAGATTTTGACCGCAGCAATCTGTTTTGCTGACGAGGTTTCATCGACGTATTCTGCTTCGATTTTGAGAGTGAAAATCATGGAATTGATGCTTCATTCATCAACAATTTTATAAAGATCCAACCCACCATTTCCCGGAAGAAAGGATGGAAGACTCTTGAAGATTGTGGCAGTTGGACTTCTTGGATAGGTGTCGCCCCAGGATCACCTATCCACCGCAACTTCATTAGGGGAATCTCAAAAATGCGAATCAGATTCAAATCGGTATCCCTCATTAAACCAGCGGGTTATGAAAATCCAGGGTTTTCCCAACAAACACTTCAACTTAAATCCAATTATCTCCTCTTTATATCCCCATTAATTACAGTATATTCCAATAATGGTTGAATCTCCCGTACGTTCCAATTAAACTCCAGTATAATTATCAACATTGTTGTTGGTGAAAAATCACCATTTGCCTTGTTTATATCACCATGCTGGTGAACTCCTCATGTTGGTGATTTATCGCCCATTTTTCTCCATTTTTTGTGGCGAAATCCTCATGTTGTGACTCCCCAAATAGGGCTCAAATAGGGGTGGTGCCCCAGTTCGTTAGCTAAGTTGGTGAACATAACTCCCATAACTATGGTTTATGGTAGATATAACTATAGTTAATGGGGTTTATAAACCAACTTATAACTGGGGGGCACCATCCTGTAGGGGTTCCATCCCCACCTCGAATCAAGTTGTCCAGCCAGGCTCGTGCATTCACCGCCTGCAGCACTTCCTCTTCCTCCGTCGGCGAGATGAACTCGGCCACGTAGCGCAGGCCGGAAGGGAGGGCCTGGCAACGAAAAAGCTGGTTTTGTTGCAGGGATTTTTTCGATTATCATGGTTTTTGTTGATGATTTCTGATTGTTTCTTGTTGGTTTGGGTGATTTCGGGGGATGTGTTGTCGGATTTTTGCTGGTTTTTGTGGGACTTGGTGGAATTCTGATGGGATTCTCATGGGGTTCTCATGGGTTTTTTTTGCTAAGGCATAAGATTTTCTGTGATCATGGGATTCCCCAACAGGAGAACCATGGTGATATTTGGCCACCATTCAATAAGAGGGAACGTGGCGGCATCAACACGATGGGTATGGTATGGGTGAAAACTTGCATGCCAGAACATCTGATATCCTACTTATATTTGATCTTTGTGATCAAACCTGCGATTCGAAGACAAGAATTGTCAACCTCCTTTGATATAGGTACGTATGGAAAACCCTTTGGCCAACAACGGGAAATTTCTGGTTTATGTATATGATTTGAATGGAACTGCTTACTATATCTACATTTTATGAACCATGATCAGTTAAAGATACTATCAATATCAATATCAAAACCATCAGTCAATATTAAACATGTATCAATATCAATATTATCAGTTCATTATAGACATAGGATGATACAGGTCTTTATAGGTCATGATCATCATTTGTATTGTATACCTTCTGGTTAACCAACATAGCTATGGAAAAAATGTGAATATATATACAGTATATATATATATAGATAGATAGATAGATAGAGAGATAGATAGATAGATAGATAGATAGATTAGTAGATTAGTAGATTAGTAGATTAGATAGATAGATATATATATATATAATGATTGCCCTATTGTTCACATGGCGATTTTTTACTGTCAAAGTACCAGATATCCCCGGTGAAACTTTTCCCCCGGTGAAAATCTCATCGTCGGCACCGTCGGCACCTCACCATGTTTGGGGCCCATCTCCACATGCGGCAGCGACCAGCCATCCATGGCACGGATGAGATCGCTGAGAATTTAAGGGACTTTGGGATCACCAGATCTATCCATG
This sequence comes from Cladocopium goreaui, assembly GCA_947184155.2. NCBI lineage: Eukaryota > Dinophyceae > Suessiales > Symbiodiniaceae > Cladocopium > Cladocopium goreaui. The sequence goes on from CAMXCT020001515.1 coordinate 138,889, forward strand.
AAAATCACAACATCAAAACACATCAAAATTTATGTTTAAAAAGTTGGAAACCTGGAAATCATGGAGAAAACATCATCGAACTACCATCCTGGAAAGCCGTTTCGATCTGTTTCGGGCTTACTAGATGGCTATTTTCATAGTGAAAAAGATGATTGAGAACCAGGGATATGATATGATATGGATGTATAAGATCTATAATCGACTTGGGCTATTTGTCCCAAAGGAGAAAACCCTTCAAAATCACATGGTTCATCGTCTCATAAACGTGGAAGTTAATCCCCGTTTCCGGGCAAAGACATGTCATCACATAGAAGCTTAAAGGATGACGGAAACTCCGACTTGTCTCACCAACTACTGCAAGGCTCCTCCCTAAGTGAAAGAAGCTGCGGAAGTTCGAGTTCCCTTCCTGACAGATTCTGAAGAAAATGTCCCTCTCCTGGCATTGGATGAAAACTCAAGGAACCCCCAAGAAATAAAATTGGATGGATATTAACAACCCGGCAATCCCTCTGGCTGGATGATCATCGTTCAGGAACCTGAAAAGAACATGAAATGGCGTGCTGCCTGTGAATCAAACATCATATTTCATGGATTTTATTGGTTTTGAAGTCCTTCCAGGGAACCCAAAACCATGCGCCCAAAACGCACAACCGCAACGTCCCAAGTCCTCCGGGAGCATGACCCATGACCCAGTTGGCTCATCGATCCCATATGCTGATTTCGGCTGTGTTTTCCCATGTTTCATATCAATATTAATCAACCCACTGACGATAGCCAATTTTAGAGAGCATGAATCATCAAGTAGTTGGATTTTGTCAATTTAGTCAAAGAAACATAGAAAACCCAACTGCAACTGTGGGCAATCTCAGTTGTAAACCCAGCTACGCTTTGGTAACCCTCGAGAGCAGAAAGGAGCTGCAAGGCTGGGTTGCTATGGCAAACCGTGGTGATATTTGGTTTGACCCGAAAAAAAGAAGAATGGGCTTCAAAGGCTACATCTATATGTATATATTATACATATTGCCATACAGTATCCATACATACATATACAATCATTAATATATATATATATACATATATATATATGTATTGTACATGAAGATATGTGAAGACAAAATGTTGCGTAGTTTTGCTGGTTCCAAAGTCTGGGTAGGCATAACCACTTGCCGTGTCTCACATGACTTCAGCCAGCGACTGTGCGAGCGGCCCTACGGACAGATGTTACCAAACACATGGTCCACAAACGTGATGAACCCCCAGCATTTTGAATTTACATTGTCCACCATCAAACTACCTGCAGAGGCACGATCTTGGTCAGTTGCATGAGGATGCCTCAAAGCTAGGTCATCAAGATTCCACTTCTGGAATTGAGACACCAGAGGCTCTAAATGACTAGAGACAACACAATGCTCCAATCTTTCTCCTTCAACCCAGGCAGGCCTCCCATCAAGTAGAAGCAGTGATTCCAGACCACCACAGCATGTCCAGTTCTGGGTGTGTATACCTGCAGATCCCCGGTCCCCCCGGTCCCCCCGGTCCCGATCTGATCGCTGCAACCGTCAAACAGCGCAAAAAAACTGGGCAACTGGGCCTGTCCCTGCTGGTCATCAATGCGGGTCCAACCTGGGTTCAACCCAGTTGGTTAAACACCGTTGGGTCGGATGGTAGGACTCCACCAACATGCTAAATTAGCTGCTAAAGAGATTGTGAGAAAAAGTTTGACAACTGAAAAAAACATCCAGTATCATCCGGGATACCATCTGCTATATCGTTCAGTATATCGTCCTGTATCCTGCATCATCCAGCAAGGTCGTCCCGGACCGACTTCCACAGCTTGGACGAAATCGGGCACCCCAAACACCAGAGATCCTCTGGCATCAAGGTTTGCGCTGCATCCTGTCTCAAGCTGTGGATACTGTGCACGTCTACATTGTTTCGTTTTGAAATTGGGTTTACCCCCATAAGGTTGGCTATTGAGATAGAAAGAAATGATGATTAGGCAATAAATTTAGGGCTACACTATTTTCAGACAAAGCCACATACCCTTGGTTGGTACAATGGTGATTTAATCATCAAAAATTGTCAATGGGTGCGAAATGGGATATACCCTCCGGTAAACTAACAGTTTGCTATTGAAAATTGCCATAGAAATAGTGAGTTTTCCCATTAAAAATGATGATTTTCCATAGTTTTTTGTATGTTTACCAGAGGGTAACTAATAGGGGATCAAAAGTGAGTATTGTGGGTAACCAAACCATGGCAAGCTGGAAATCCAAAAATAAAACGGAGGTTTTTTGAGCTGGGAAAATCAACCAACTTATTTTGGGGGGATTTTCCAGCAAGCCATGTTTGACTACCGGAATGTATACAGAAATCTCAGAGGTCTGTAGTCATGCAGATACACGTTTACAACACATATATTGATCCTGCATGCAAAATAGTACCCATCAATTTCTGTGGAACCCCCACAATTCATCCCATGTTTTTAAAACCTCATGTCGTAGAAAGGGCCATCAAAAATTGCCGGCTGAATTCTCCAACTATAAATATATGATGTATGATATATAATATTTAATATTATGTGTATATATATATTATAGATAAATCGAGGCAAAAATGATGAAAACTGAGCCAGAAATCTTGGCCCATTTTGGGAATCCCCCGTGCTCCCAACGTGCACGTCGTTCTACCGTGGTGGCCTGTGCATCTCCTACAGCTCCGGTGCTGGCGGTTCCACCTGGCATGATGAAGAAAATATGTGAAACAAAAAACATGGGGGAATTTATGGTGATTTTAGGGTGATTCTACTATAAAAACCATAGGAAAATGGTGATTTAACCACTATAAATGGTGATTTTCCATGGTTTATGGGTGTGTCTGAAAATAGTGTACCCCTAAACCCAATGGTTAATGATCATTATCCCTATTAAATGGCTATAATTGGTGCTACCCTCTGGTGAACTAACATAGCCATGGAAAATCCACCCATTTTTGATAGGTAAACCATCTACCTATATATAAATGGGCAATTTTCCATGGCTATGTTAAATAACCAGAGGGTAACAATAACAACAATAATAATGACAATAAGAATTTGATAATGATAATAGTAACAATAATAGTAATAATCAAATAATCCAGATGCTTTCTCATATTTTGGAGAATGGATGGGAGAGTACAAGGGAAAACACCATGGGGGGTGCCCCAAAATCCAGTGGTTCAAAACCTCATTCTCCACCAAACAAATGCCATTTCGGTGAAAAGGAAGATTGTCAATGAAAAATCCACGTCATTTAAAAGTGGGTAATTTTTAGATTATCTGTGAAGGTAACAAATAGTTTGCGGGCTATATCTACAGCAAATATTATTGTCATTGGATTCATGAGATATGACTATGATGGAGTTGAATAACCATATATGCATGTGTCTCAAAAATTGTGATACTATTTTGTGGCTGTCAGATATGCTGCTACATGAATCATCCCAAATCTTCAAGAAGTGATGTGTTTCGTTTCTAGACATTTTCCCTTTTAAAATTATGTTTATCTTCCAACCTTTGGGGATGTTTCCCCATGGTTCCATCACTTTCGAACTGGATCCCCAGTACTCACCCCCCAGGCCGTCGGCATAAGCGCCAGTGGGCACGGGAGGGCTGGAAACCTGCACAAGTCGCGGTTCGTTCATGGAAGACGGAGATCTCTGGGGAAAAATCCAGCTGGCTTCAGTTGGAAGACCATGAAATTTGATGAAAATCCCATAGATCATGCTGAGTTTGAAGACTGGCGATGTTCATCGATTTTCCATTGCCATTTTTGATTGGCGGGTTGATAAGTTCCGCTCGATACTAAGAAATTACGCTTAGAAATAGTTGGACATGATATGACATGATGATTATCAGTTATCAATGGGTATACAGGAGCTATCTTCCCCGCCCCCCCTGTTGGGGGGGGTAGGGGTGGTAGTGGTAGTGGTAGTGGTAGTGGTAGTGGTAGTGGTAGTGGTAGTGGTAGTGGTGGTGGTGGTGGTGGTAGTAGTAGTAGTAGTAGGAGTAGTAGGAGTAGTAGGAGTAGTAGTAGTAGCAGTAGTAGCAGTAGTAGCAGTAGTAGCAGTAGTAGCAGTAGTAGCAGTAGTAGCAGTAGTAGCAGTAGTAGCAGTGGTAGTAGTGGTAGTAGTGGTAGTAGGTAGTAGTGGTAGTAGTGGTAGTAGTGGTAGTAGTGGTAGTAGTAGTAGTTGTTGTTGTTGTAGCAGTTAGCCCCTCCCGCCCCTGTGGTGTGGTGGGGGTGTGGTACTGTCCCCCTCCCCCCCTGTGGTGTGGTGGGGGTGTGGTACTGTCCCTGTGGTGTGGTGGGGGTGTGGTTATATATATATATGTATATGTATATGTATATTATATAGATATGTATATAATATATATGTATATAAATATGTATATATATATATATGTGTGTAAATATGTATGTGTATGTATATATATATATAATATGTATGTATATATATATGTATGTATGTATATATATATATACATATATATTTGAAGTAGATACATAGCACATGTATATATAACTATAGATAGCACGTAGGTACTTTGAGGGAGTATGTGTGCTACTTAGGTCGTCTAAAAGGTAGCATGTACCTAGTAAATGCGAGGCTGGTAGTCAGAATCGCTGCAAAAACCTAGCAAATACGAGGCTGGAGAAATAGAAGGGAACGGGGTGCTACCTGGGGACCCATACCATTGGGGGGGGGGACCTCGCGGTCGGAAGACGGGATCATATATATATACATATATAACATACATGGGTTATTAACCACTTCCCATTCCTGGGACCCCCAAGTATCCCAACCTACGGTCTCCCACCTGATCGGCCAGCTGCTTGTGACAGCGCTCCAAGTCGGATTTGTTCCGCAGGAGGATGCGATACCTCCGTCGAATCGAAAGCTGTGGCGAAAAAAATCGTGACCGGTCTGACCCGGGCCCCGGAAGCACAACCACTGTGAACAAAAAATATAAAGTTCTGATGATTCTGATGATTCTGATGATTCTGATGATTCGATGATTCTGATGATTCAAAAAATATATAAAGTTCTGATGATTCTGATCCAACCACATGTGTGGGTACCCTAAACCCTGAAAATGGAACAATTGGGCAGCTTTGAGTACTGACTTGGAGCCAGGAGATTGATAGAACAGAACTGTTGGGAAAACGAGGTTGATCTTATGGCGGTGCCACAGCTATCAGGTGTTGATCAAGTCTCAAGTTGTGCAGAAAAATCGGAAATGGTCAGCATTGATATGGTACCCCAAGCAAAATTTCAAAAGAGCGTCATGTTCTTCATGGGGAAACAAATGGTTTTGGAGTCCCCGATTTTAGGTATCGCTCCCATATTTTCAGTATCGAAAGCCAAAGTAACAAGCAGAATCATCACCAGAAGATTCAGCATACTTCCCCCCCTTGGGCATGTCGGAACCATGAACACCCGACAAAATGGATCCCATTGAGATGAATTTGCAAACAGGTTGTGTTTTTCCCAGATTGGGAACTCCCAAACCAACGGAAAAGGTCCTACCAAAAACAGCCTATTGAATGGTGGCTGGTGGTAAAAATGGTGGATTCCCACATCTGTAGAGCTCGAAAGAAACTACTCGCCGTAAAGCAAGGAGTAGCTTGTCCTTACAAGGTGGTGCCCCAGTTCGTTTGCTAAGTTAGTGCCAATAAGTCCAATAACTGTTGGGTTTGATTAGGGGGTTATATCAAACTAGTTAATGGGGATAATAAACCAACGTTCACATCACTGGGGGGTCACCACCTTGCAGGGTCTCCCCAAAAGTCGCTTGTCCTTGTCGTTTTTTCCCCATCTCGGCGCTAAGGAACGCCCCATCCAGGAGCCGGACATGTCATTGAGGCGACGACCATCAAATCCACCAAGGATGTACATGTAGCCCTGTGCTCCACAAAGAGAACACAGAACCGTGCTTTCCCTTTAGATTCCCAAGGCACCAGAACTCGGAAGATAGTTACATACCCCTATGTGTATGTATATATATATAGGTTATATATATATATGGTATTTTACATGCATACATTATGTTACTTATATTCTACATGCATATCAAAGATCAAAATATCAATTTCTTATTGGGCATGGTTGTCCCCAGTGTTATTTTGAATTTACACATAGATGAATTAGAAGAATTGGGAAGCCATTCCGCAAGCTGACCATTCTGCTTTCGGGGTTGCAGTGTGCCGCTGTCAACAAAAAGTGACAGTGTTTATCCCAGAAGACTCAAGAGATAGCTAGGGTCTTCGGACGTTCATTTGAAGGTCGCATGTTTCCATGTCCCACCGGTTCATGAAACATCTCCATATTGCGTCGCCCACACACACCATTGCTCACAGATTAATTCAACATTGTTCTTATTTGTTGCATGGTAGGCTGTTTTAGGCATCATCAGAACGGAACTCATCACATCAATGTGTCGGAATATGTTCTGTATACAGAGGGAAATGTATGTCCCCCATTTTTTTCGCCATTTTTACAGGAAAATGATGAGAAACCAGCGGATTTAGAGGGTCAAGACCCCTTGTGGGAAACCAAAGCCATCCAGGATGGCTCATCCCGTCAGCCTCATGGACTACGGTCTTGTGGAAGGTTCGAGCAGAAGGCTGCACGGACATGGTGCCAACCTGTCGCTGGGAACACACATGAATCATTCGAATCATTCGTGCTGGTGGGCAGTCACTTTTTTCGGACACCCAAAAGAAGATGAAGGTATATAGATGAGGCGACATGAGGAAAATGCATAGACGCCACTTTGAAGGGTGCTTTGACCCGGAGTGGACTCTTGATCTTATATATCCATCCACACATGTGAATAGGCTTGCATCAGCTGAACTGCTTTCTTTTGATTTCTGCAAGCTCTTGCATGAAGTATCACTTTGATCGTGAGATAGTTGTCTGGGCAAACGCTCGTTAGTGCTTTAAAAGACTGTGGTGTAAATCACCTCAGACCGTGAATCCCGTTGGAAGAAACTCTGAAATAGGTTAACTTTGCTGGCTCAAAAGTATTGGACACAAAAACACATAGACGATCATAGACGGTTCAAGGCAAAATCATGGAAAACCTACAATCAATGGCCATTTTAGGAACCTAAATTGGAGGTACCTACCATATATAAGGCCTATTTTTGCAGGCCTATTTTTTAGGGAATATCCCCACAAAATATGATACAAGAGTCATGGTCCATGCCTTTGCCCAGTGCCGCGTCGTGAAGTTGTACCTGGCAGGTCGAATGATTTGATGCCCAGAGATCCACTCTGGGCCCTCCGTGGCCGACATCCTTTGGATTTGAAAAAAAAAGGTCGAAATGCTGAGTCATACTCATACTGGCTCCTATGGTCAATTCATATCAATTCGCCATTTCTTGTGATTGGATATCATAAATTCCCTGCGACCGTATCTCTACTTGTTGTTGGTAAAACTTAGTAAAGCCCCCATCCTTGGCCACTTGGAGGTTTCCTAAAATGGTGGTACCCCCAAATCATCCATGTTAATATCCGCCGACCCCGGCCGACGCAAGGGGGAGCGCGTAAGGGAAGAAGATGGAAATTAGGTGGTGTTTTGCTGTTTCGGAAGCGTTTCGAAACAGTAGGCCCAGCCATAATATTGTTTAGGCGATTCTGGGGGATTCGGCCGAAACAGCTGGCCCAGCTACCGGAGATTCTGGGGGATTCGGCTGAAACAGTTGGCCCAGCTAGGATTCTCGAAGTAGGATCTAAACTAGGATCTAGATCTAGGATTCTCTAGGATTTCAGAAGGGACGTTAGGCAGGTTTCTGTAATATTGTTTAGGCGATTCTAGGGATTCGGCCGAAACAGCTGGCCTAGCTACCGGAGATTCTGAGGGATTCGGCTGAAACGGCTGGCCCAGCTAGGATTCTCGAACTAGGATCTAAACTAGGATCTGGATCTAGATCTAGGATCTGGATCTAGATCTAGGATTCTCTAGGATTTCAGAAGGGACGTTAGGTAGTTTTCTGCCGCGATTTTTCGTTATTTTCGGCACGAAATTAGGTGGTGTTTTGCTGTTTCGGAACCGCTTCGAAACAGCAGGCCTAGCTGTAATATTGTTTAGGAGATTCTGGGGGATTCGGCCAAAGCAGCTGGCCTAGCAAGGATTCCCGAAGCCGCGATTTTTCGTTATTTTCGGCACGAAATTAGGTGGTGTTTTGCTGTTTCGGAACCGCTTCGAAACAGCAGGCCTAGCTGTAATATTGTTTAGGAGATTCTGGGGGATTCGGCCGAAGCAGCTGGCCTAGCAAGGATTCCCGAAGCCGCGATTTTTCGTTATTTTCGGCACGAAATTAGGTGGTGTTTTGCTGTTTCGGGACCGCTTCGAAACAGCAGGCCTAGCTGTAATATTGTTTAGGAGATTCTGGGGGATTCGGCCGAAGCAGCTGGCCTAGCAAGGATTCCCGAACTAGGATCTAGATCTAGATCTAGGATAGATCTAGAGATCTAGATCTAGGATTCTCTAGGATTTCAGAAGGAACGTTAGGCACTTTTTTGGCGTGGTTTTGGAACTAGTTCGTCCTTCAGAGCCATGGTGTTTTCCTGCCGGGAGCTGCTTTTATGCTTTTTTCGAAGTTGTTTTCGGAAAAAGGTTGTTTTTCTAGGATTTCAGAAGGGACGTTAGGCACTTTTTGGCGTGGTTTTGGAACTAGTTCGTCCTTCAGAGCCATGGTGTTTTCCTGCCGGGAGCTGCTTTTATGTTTTTTTCGAAGTTGTTTTCCTGCGAGCGGGCGCAGGCAACAGAAATTCTCGAAAAATTTTGTTTTTCTAGGATTTCAGACGGGACGTTAGGCACTTTTTTGGCGTGGTTTTGGAACTAGTTCGTCCTTCAGAGCCATGGTGTTTTCCTGCCGGGAGCTGCTTTTTTCGAAGTTGTTTTCCTGCGAGCGGCCGCAGGCAACAGAAATTCTCGAAAAAAATTGTTTTATGTTGTTTTATGTTGTTTTTC